>JANHFL010008164.1:163926-176670 GCA_032468155.1 Oxyrhabdium leporinum
AATCCGGAGCTCTGTTATTGGCTGCAGGGGCCTTCAGGAAAGCCTTGCTGGCCTTGCTGGACAAAGAAGTTCACAAAAGCCTTTGATAGAAAAAAAGAGGCCAGGGCGATGTGCACAAGTGAGTCAATGGACAACATCCCCCCCCCCCAAAAAAAAAAAAGATCTGGTGCCTTTTTTGGTGGCAAAAAAATAAAAATAAGACACAGTCCTATTTTCAGGAAAACATGGTACTTGTCACAACTTAAAAAAAGATAGGTGGGAATCTCTGTAGTCCCACAGAGATTTTGTTTTGTTTTGTTTTTTGTCTTGAGATCAGACTTGAATCCTGAATGAACAAGTCCACGGCATTTTCTAGACCATATTTTCCACTGTTTCTTCCTAGGATTGACAGAAAGTGATTGGGACAAAGACACATAACTTATTTCTGTGGTTAGTGTAGGACTGGAACTCAGGTTCTAATCCAACACCTTCGCCACTAAACCAAATTAGATCTGTGTTCCAGAATACTACAAAAAAAATAAAATTATTTTATTTCAGTTCTACAGAACATCTCAGAATAAAAATATCAAATCAAGATTTTGCCATAAGCATAATCACATATGACTAACTCCTCGCTCCTGTCAAACCAAAATATAAGTTAATCTTTCATGTTTGATGTACATTTTCCCTCATTATATAATTATTTCCTTCACATTTTACTTAAAATGGAACAATTAGTCAAGAAGAAATTCTAGCTTTATATACTCCATTGTACTAATGGATTAACCTATTGAAAAACAATACTTCAATTTATACAAAGCAGTTATCCAAAACAGATAATTGTCATTTCCTGAAATATTAGTTATGAAAAAGTATATACTATGTTTTATTCCAAAAGTATATAGAAGGCAGATCTTATTAATTAAACTAAATATGGCATAAGCAGAAATACTCTGAATTCAGAAGTGGCTGGGAAACCATGGCACAAATATTTTATTTGTTTATTTATTTAATTTATTTAATTTATCTGTCCATCTCCTTTATAAAGTGACTAATAAGAGCTCTGGTGGCTCAGTGGTTAGAAGGCAGTATTGCAGGCTAACTCTGCCCACTGCCAGGCGTTCGATTCTGACTCCTCAAGGTTGACTCAGCCATCCATCCTTCCGACATTGGTAAAATGAGGCCCCATATTGCTGGGAGCAATATGCTAACTTAGTAAACTGCTTAGAGAGGACCGTCAAGAATTATGAAGCAGTAGATAATGCTAAGTACTATTGATATTGCTAATAAATGAAAAAAGGACTTGTTTTGCAAATGTGAGGTCTTGATGATTAGGGAAGCAAATAGGATAATGGGTAAGGATAATGAACCTGTCTGTGAGAGTGAAAGAGCCAAGGAGATGTGGATAAACAGAAACATGTACTAGGTAGAGGGTAGAAATTTTCAGAAAAGTAAGTATTGCATCTCTTTAAAAAATCAACTGAAGAGTATAAAACTTCTACATTTTTTGTTGATTTGGGTTATTTGCATTTCTGCCAGAAAGAGGTTCTAAGCAGAAGACTTTTTAGCTTAGTTCAATTAAAACTGCTGTACTTATAAGCTGTAAGTTTTCAGATCAGCCACATTGGTAGATAAATTGGGCCATCTGGGCTTCACTGTAATGAAATGACTTTTCCATGTTTCTTTCCCAGAGAATAGAACAAATTGGCTCCATATTGACATGGTCAAGCAGCCTTATGTTTGTCTCCAAAATGTACATTTTGAGCATAAAAAATGAACCACTAACATTTTTTTGGCAAACCTAAGTGTTGATTTAATGCTGAAAAGGTACATTGATGGCCTTGCATTACCTATTACATGATATCCTTCTCTCCAAAGACTGAATAATTTATCTAAAGATGTAATGCTAATCTTTCTTAACTGGAGCAATGAACCCTATTTTCCACTATTCTATTTATATGGATTTTCTGATTGCTGAATCAATACATGAATCTAGGTAGGCTAAGGATAAAACATCCAAAGAAATTATTAAGAAGCAATATTTTGTACATGTAACAAGCATCAATAAAACAATCATCAGATGAAACAAACCCATCCAATATCTAGTCCCAATGCTCAGGGGAAGAGTCAGGTCTTTAGCACCTTAAAAAGGGTGGCAAGTTTACAGCCGTAGTAGGAGATACACTATTTTGCAGGCACTGCTGCAGAAGAGCCATATTTCCTGGATCCGATTAGATGACACTCTTTAATAGAAGTGACCCAGAATATGCCTACCTTGCCATAAGTAACAAGTTTCTATATCATAAATTTTGAATTGCATCTAGAAATGCATTGGAAGCTGTTGCAACAAACTGAGTAGATGCATTACAGGGAACTAAGGTATATCATAACTAACTACACCATTGCATTATGGGTGAGCTGCAGTAGTCTTCAAGAGCAACACATGTAGAGAGGTTGTAATAGCCTAAATGGAAGGTGGTTTAAAGCAACAGTGACAATAAATAACTCCTATTCCAGGAACAGATAAAAATGATGCACTTAATGGAGTTATGAAAGGATGTCTTATGCCAAAGATGCCACCTACTTCTGTAGCACGAGAGAAGAGTCTAGCAGGGCTCGTAATTCCACATCAGTTTTGTCTGGCAAAGTGCTACCTTTTTCAGAGCCAAATTTAGCTAGTCCCAAATCAATAATCATTCAGTCATGTTAGATATTAGCCTGGCCATTTTTCTCATCCAAACCGCTAAACCCTCCAGAATCTGAGAAAGCATTGCGATTATATAACTTGGCTGCCATGAGAAGATCATGTATAATGGGGTATTATCAATATATTGACCACTCATCCAGTGTCCTTATATAAACATTAAACAGGACTGGAGGCAGTAGAGCCAAATGGAATCATACACATTAGACGTTTAAGGTGAAGTTATCACCACATTAGCAATAAAGGAGAATATTTGTAACTCAGGGTTGAAATGAGGGATCCTAGGTGCTCTTCTGAGTTTGGTTGTTTTCTTGCAGACATTTCATTATCCAAAGTAGGTAACATCAGCAGCTGGTCTGCATGCACTAGCACAGCATGCAGTTTGGTTAATGAAACATCTGCAAGAAAACAACCAAGCTGAAAGAGCACCAAGGATCCTTATTATTAACACATTGTCTGGAACCAGGGGAAGGAGCACTACTGCAGCACCATGCTTTTCACTTTCAGCCCCCTAAATTAGTACAAAAGGATCATGATCAGTGGTATTAAAAGCCAATGAAATATCAAGGTGAGCCTTGCCTACTAGTATCATGCCTTAAAGATGGTTTCTTGAGGAGAGGTTGGACTAACTGCCTTCTCAAGTGGAGATGGGAATCACCCTCTCTTTTAAGAATGAATCCACCATTGCTTGGACCCAACTATACATTGTCTCCCAGGCAACTTTAACCAACCAACATGGACATGTATCAAGCACAGGTAGCCAAACAGTCAGAGGATCCTATCTACTTCCTTAGAACCAAGAAGCTCAATTTCATCCCAGATAACCAAGCAATACCATGCATCAGTCATCTGCAATGATATTACACAGCTTAGAGTTGATCTGAGCAACTTTATTTGTCAGATACCTAGAATCTCACAGAGATTCTGGAGTTCTGTAAGCAGGAAGAGGCATACATATTAATATCTGCTATATTCAGATCACATTCCCATTGCCCCCCAAAATAATATGTAATTACCACCAACAGGTTCAGGTTCACAACTACCATGTTGGCTATGAACTTTTCAGACAAGTCCAATTCTATACAAAGGGAAAGAAGCCTTTTAGGGCACTGTGCTGGAAATCAGCAGACATGCGACCCTGTTTGTGGATTTAGGGATGAATGCAGATTGCTGCTACACTATCAGCCTCCCTACCTGCAGTGACTTCATTGCTGGCACTGTTTGACTGCCATGGAGTCAAACAGTGCCAGCAAGGAATTAATTGCATGTAGCAGCAATTCCCATCCATCCCTCAATCTGCAAACATGTTCTCATATCTGGTTATCTCCAGCACAGTGCTCTAAAAGGCACAAGATTCTTCCTGATCTAGTAAATTATCTTGGTTTTGTAAATGATCTTGCTTTTCAAATTCTATCAACTTTCTGGAAGTCTATACTTTTTAGATTGATTTTTGAGATCATTTTTTAAATTTTTTCAGTTATTTGACAGGAAATTCTTTCCTTTATTGTGCAGTTCTTTTTGTGTCTTACATCTACCATACTTTTCGGAGTATAAGATGCTCCAAAGTATAAGACACATCTAACTTTTGGGGAGCAAAACAGGGGGGGGGGAATCTGCCTCTGCCTCCCAGCAATTTGCCTCCTTGCAGCAAACAGCAAAAAGAATTGGCCTCGCGANNNGGACTGCCATTGCCTTTTGCTGCCTCCGGGTGCCCCAGCGCCCCATTTTCAGCCTCCGCACACCCCATTTTCTGTCTGTTCCAATCCCCACTGCCCAGAACAGCCAAAAACGGGGCACGCAGAGGCATCAATAGGCAATGGCGATCCCTGCAGCATGAAACAGCTGATCGTCAGCAGGCAGATTCAAGCGAAAATCAGCTGCTTCTGCTAATCAGGCTGGGCTGAAGCAGACCATGCTTTTTGCTTTTTGCTGTTTGCTGCAAGGAGTCAAATTGCTGGGAAGCAGAGGCTGAAGGGTGGGGGCCGGCGGGTGGGCAGGGCTATATTTGATGTATAAGATGCACTCAAATTTTTACTGTTTTAGGGGGCAAAAAAGTGTGTCTTATACTCCGAAAAATACGGTATTTTATGATTCTGCTGTAGAATATTACCATATGCAATCATTATTATTGTTACTATATTTGTCTTTGAAGCAGAAAGTTTTGAGGCTACTGGTCAAATTCCCTGATTTATTTGTACTTTTAAAATATTCCGCATTTCTAAATTCTTTTTTTGTTTGTTTGTGCCATAGATACTTCTGAAGTGCATTGCAGAAGGACCTGCTCCTTCTATTATTTATGTTCTATTAAATTGATTATTCTATTATCCATGACAGGCAGTTTGCTCTATTAGTTCTAGATTAGTTGTAGATTAAACTAGGGTACTATAGTCCTTGATTAGTCCTAGATTGTGGAATGCTTGTCTACCTCTTTCCTTTGAATCATATCAAATTTTAAATCTTATTCCCAAATTTTTCTTCCAGATGAATCTGTTAATTATTCTTTGCCAATCCTGCAGGGGTTTGCTAAAATTAGAATCAGTGCCATTTGAAATAGAAAGTTCATTTTGGGTAATATATTAATTTTTAATTATTGCAATACGTTCTAGCCAAGAAAGTTTCAAACTTCTCTATCTTTTGATATATTGTTTTATTTCTTTCCATAATTTGTAATTGTTTTGAAATACATGTTACTTCCTGACAGATGTAGTCTTAGGTATTTCACTGAATCTTTTGATATCTCACAACCTATCATTTTTTTCACAATATTTCTTCCATCTTAAGTTAAATGCCTTTATAAACATATTTATAAATTGTTGCTAAAGTATGACAAAGAGATGTAATAAATTAAAAGCTATTACTTCATGGCTTTATGTAACAAATGTAACAAAGATGTAACAAATTAAAAGCTATTACTTCATGGCTTTCTTTAACATTGAGATTTCACGGCTAAAGTGATTGAGCACAACAGGAAAATCTGTTAATCTTTCCTTGTGGCTAAAATGTCTTTTTTCCAATCATTTTTATTAAGAATTAAAAATACATTATACAACAATACATTAAAAATGGAGAAATGAAATGTAAAGGTCCCCCTCCAAAAAATGACAAGAAAATACAGAGAGTCCTTGACTTACAACTAGTCTTGAGCAACTGTTCAAAGGTATGACACCAAACAAAAATGATCTGCAGTCATAGTTCCCTATGGCTGCCCCCTACCCCCATGGTCACACAACTGCATTTTGGGTGATAACAAGCATTCTGCATTTATGGCTGCTTGCAGCACCCTGCAGTAACGTGACCACAATTTAAGATCTTTTTGCCGGAAACTGACTGCCTTGCCTGCTTAATGACTGCAGTGTTCACTTTATGGTTGCTGCATTTCTTTAATTTATCACAAAAAGTCACAAAATCTTTATGGCTGCTGCATTTCTTTCTATCACAAAAAGTCACAAAATCAGGCACAGTCATATCCCTTTAATGACTGGCATGACTTATAACCAAAATTATAGGTTCAATTGCAGTCATAAGTCAAGGAGTACATGTACATCAAGATTTGCCACCTTCTGATATCTTTTTCTCTTCTCTCAAAATTCTTGCCATCTTTAACAAAGTCCATTTGAAATTTCAGTGTAATGTCTCCAGTAAATTTCTTATATTTCAATGTAAATAAGTAATTCACATCACTCTTTTGATGTCTTATTTGTAAATCTCTGTTGTTTTTTAAATACTCCTCCAGCTCCATTTGTGAATCCAATATTCCCATCTCGTTCTTGTAGGTTAGAGTTTTAGGATCCTCTATAACAGTGGTAGCTAACCTTTTCAGCACCGAGTGCCAAAACGTGAGCACACCCTGAAAACCAGAAGCTTAACTTCCCGATGCGGGCATGCGCGCCAGCTTGCTGGTTTTCCAGTTTCTAACTTGCATGCCATCTGGCCGAC
This sequence comes from Oxyrhabdium leporinum, assembly GCA_032468155.1. NCBI lineage: Eukaryota > Metazoa > Chordata > Lepidosauria > Squamata > Cyclocoridae > Oxyrhabdium > Oxyrhabdium leporinum. Next base: position 170,546 of record JANHFL010008164.1, read on the forward strand.
GTGCACATGCACTCCAGAGAGCTGCTCTTCTGGTTTCCGGCGCTTCCGCATGCGCAAAGGCCAGCTGACCGGTGCATGCATGTGCTCTGGGGAGATGCTCTTCCAGTTTCTGGTGCTTCTCCATGCTCAAAAACTAGCTGGCCGATGCAAGCATGTTCTCCAGGGAGCTGCTCTTCTGGTTTCCGGCGCTTCCAAATGTGCAAAGACCAGCTGGCTGGCGCACATGCACGCATTAAGACCAGCTGGCTGGTGCGTGCATGAATGCCAGGGAAGCTGCTCTTCTGGTTTCCAGCACTCCCACACATGTGAAAACCACTGGCCAGCACACTTGCATGCACCGGAACCCAGAAGAGAAATGGGCAATGGCTGGCATGCCCGGAAAGATGGCTCTGTGTGCCAGCACGCATGGCATAGGTTCGCCATCATGGATCTATAATATCCTTTTCAATTTATTTCAAAGAAATTTGATTCTGTTCAACACTTTTTGGTTGTGCTATAAAGTTGCATACAGTTGTTTTGTCCAGACATCATAAATTTCCTTTAACATAACAATCTGGTCTCATTTTTTTTAATAAGTTATACTGGATATCCAACCTTCATTTATACTTCAGTTGTGTGTTCATATTTTTATTTAGAATTTCTTGTGATCAATAACTATAATTTCAAATCTCTTCTATATTCATTTGGGTTGTGTCTAATTTATCTTCCATGTCAAATATTTGCATTTTATTGCTCTCTTTCTCTTAAATATTTTGTTGATTTTCTCTAACATTGGTTTAACTCCTAAGGAAGAAAGAGCTGCACTGTGCCTCTATGTTACACATCCATTAAATAGCATTATTAATATTATTTCACCTTTGTATTTTAATTGTTTAATCACAGAAAAGAGCACAGGATGTATTTGCCTTATTTCTCTAACCCACAGATATTAAAAGTTAGATGAGATAACAGATACTTCTGGAGGATAGTGGAAGCAGGAATAACCAAGTTCTCCCAAAGCAAGAGATGGGACAAAAGTGTGACTATCTAGAGACCTTTAGGGAGAGGTGATATGGATCTCCAAACAGCCTCTGCAATTTATTATAAGGATCAAGACCATCCCTATAACTTGAACCATGAAATAAACTAATAGGTCACACATCCTGAATGGCACTATGGTCAAGATGGCTACTTCATAATTATATTATTTATAAAGATATATATTTCTGAATGTTCTGTCTCTTAATCACTGAGCAAGTGATAAAAATTATTCAAAGTTTTTTGAATGATACAGATAGTTTTTGACTTAATGTCCACAATTGAGCCCAGAATTTTAGTCATAAGTCATTGTGGTCATACGGCGAGTTACCACATGATCGGACTAGATTTTATCACAATGTTTAAGCTTCATTTCATGGGTCATTGCATCTGTTAAGAAAATCACATAGTTGTAAATTCTAATTCAATTTATTTAATGGGTGGGTTTTTACGATTTTTGCTGAAAAATGGCAGAAAACATTGCAAAACACAATCAGGACTCTGTGAACAGTTATAAATGTGAGCCAGTTGCCAAGTGCTAGAAATGCAATCACATGACCACAAGGATGGTATAGCAGTCATAACTTCTAGAACAGGTCAAATGTTTTCGAGTCCATCATAACTTTGAACAGTCATTAAGCAACTGGTCATAAGGAGGACCAATCACATGTAAAAATCTAAGAATATTTCTATGCTTGTGTAATACAATTCGTTTATGCTGAAAATATTTTGTACATTTCTGCAGCAATCAAGCCTTTTGAATGTACGTCTAATTTATTGGGAGGAGCATTTTGTTTTTATTCCCAGTTTTGCACTTTTCAAACCAATCTATCATATTGTCAGGAGAAACTTTAATGCTTGCTAACCAAACATTAAAGTATTATAGCTGAACAGAAAACAGAAGAATACATATCTATTTTGACTTTACAACATTTATGGCTCCTTTTGAACTGGATATAATGACGGAGTTTTTTAAACCCTTTTTGGATTAAACAGAAATAATCCAACTCTTTACAGAAAGTTGTAACTTGGTTATAAATGGTTATGTTACTCCAGCATTAATAATACTACTTAAAATTATTCTTGATTCAAAGTTTATGTAAATGTAGATTCTGACTGATTGTTCCAGCTTTTGTGAGGACAGATCTTTCCTTAAAGAACACAATTACTTTTTTTCCATTCACAGAGATTTTGTCTATGCTTTCAATTACAGAACACACAGTACAATTGGTACTTGCCCCAGAGGCTCGAATGTCATATGGGTTCATCCATAAATCTTCCATTTAATTTTCTGTTCCAACAGAGACCACGAAATTTATCAGAAGGCATTCTAGTTTGCATATCCTTTTTTTATTATTATTTATTGAATCAGAAATAGTCCTGATGCAATCAAAGGTTGTTCTATTCATGCTGCACCAAGCTAGTTAGGAATTTTCATCTCAATAAGCACAAGAATTAGCTAGCAAATCAAACAGTCTTACATAAGATTTCCATGTGTCCCCCTTCCACACCCCTTTCCCCTTGAATAATCGCTCTACTTTTAAATCTTATGGCAGTTACAATAAGCAACTAATTGGAAAGTCAAAAATCATACAGAAGAAATGCCATATTGAGTATGATTATTAATTCATTTATTCAGGATTCTGTCACTGAATACAAAAATATCATAGTGTTTCTCCAAAAGCATTATCGTATCTTCCATCTCAGTTACATAAGCAAAATAAATGTATAAAAATAATTAGTTAGCAGCTGCCTCCTCTCACAATACCCATTACATTACTGGAACTTCTGTTTTTTAAAAACAAGTAAATGAAAATAAACTCATTCCCAGTTTAGGGTCCTTAATGAAAAGATATAAAATGGCAATGTAAATTAAAATGAAACCTTTGTATCCAAATATATGATTATCTGGACATTTTCAGTCTCCTCCTGAACCTCACTGGTTGAATTGTATATTGTTGGTTCAATAAAGACAATATTTGAAACTGACTGTACTTGTAACACCAACAATGCCTGAGCTGTACGAAAGATAATTGACTGCATTCCTGCATTGTCTAATTTTTATTTTAATACATTTTAATACCAGTCTATGTTTATTTCATGTACCTCAATTGTTAAACACAATGCTAATGTTTGAGGCATAACTATTTAAAAACCAAATTTATCTCTCTCTCATTCTCATACATGATAATCCATAAATGTAACTATTGCTTTATAAATAAACTAAATATAAATAAACTAAAATTACTGAAATCACACATAGCTATAAACAAATTTAAACCAATTATATACTCTATTTTTACACAAACACAACAGACAGAGATTTTATAGGCTATTATCAAATTTTATACAATAGTCAATTTTTCCCATAATTCTAGTCTAAATAAAAAACCAATTTGTTCCTTTTAATTATTTTTTAACCAATCCTTTTGGATTGAAGCAATGAATTTGCTCATAAACACATGAGTCATTCTGAGAATGTCACACAATATAGAAAAAAAGGTCATTTATGGTTTTGCGACAGAAATAGTGATGGAATGACATCTGCGTATAAGAAAAATGATAGGAAAAAAGAATTTTATTGGAATTTAATTGAATTTTTACAAAAATAATGTAATGAGGGAGTCCATTTATTCTCAAAATTAGATACTACACACAAAAAGTTAACTAATACAAAAATAACTTTAAAACATACACAGAGCTCATAACATCAACATCATACTAATTCAAATGAAACAGTATTCCCCATCTGCATGCCATTTTGACAAAGTTTTGACAGCCTCAATTTCTTTTCACCAAAAATGTGTTTGTTTTTGAGCCTATGACAAACCACTTTTGTAAAATATACATTTGTTTAAACTTGGCAAATAGAAAATTTCTAATCATTTGAATATGTTTCAGATTACTTATTTTACATTTAGTCAAAATAAGGTAAATTTATTTTTACATTACATTGTTATTTCATTAATATGCAGAAAAAGGAAGGAACAATGAAGAATTTATTAAATGTATTAATTTATTACTTCTTTAAAATTATCCCGAATTACATATTTTGAGGCTTTTATTCACTTAGATTCAGACTGATCTTTCCTTTATTAAGTTCTGAAGATAAACTCTGAGGAGAAAATAGCATATATTCTAGTAGCTCTCAGGAAATATACACAGCATATGGCTAAGAGGATAACTCCTGTCTCTTTCATTTTTCGTCATGATTCAATTTTACTGCTAAATGAAGTTTTAGATCTTAACTGTTTCAAGTATGATTTTCAGATCAAATGTGTTGCATGAATTATATAATTGAATCACTCTTTGTAAAATGATTAAATAATCACTAATTAATGACCTCACATCTTGAAACAAAAGTAATTATTCTAGCTTCGAAATAGAATTTGGATCCAAAATAAGATTCAGATCACAACTGTACCAAATCCCAAGTGGTTTATTGGCTTAGAGTATTGAAGCGCCATGTTTGTTTGTTTGTTTGTTTAAAAAATACTATAGCTAAAACCAACCACAGCTTAGCAAGATACCTAAACATATCCTAAGCTACAGTTTATTTAGTTTCCACTGAATTCATTTCACATTTCACATTGACTTTAATAGGGGTAATTTTTTTTTAATCTTATCTTTTTATAGTCATGTTATGTCCACAACCTTCTCATATCACAGTAAAACATAACCTTATATGATTTTGGCTTACTGCATTAAGCAAAACAGACATTGTGATTTCCGAATCAAGTTTTGACTCAAAATTTCTCAACTCACCCAACCCTGCCAGCAAATTATGAATTTCTCAATAAACCATGGCTTAAAAAATATGGCTTAATGAAACATGTGAGAGCCAGTGCAAAGCAAAAGAGCCAACCGTAGAGCTGCCTGGCTGATTTTGGTCAGTCTCTTTTACCTTAATCTCTTCTACACCACAAGACTGTATAGGAAAAAAATTGAGGTCTCAAAGAAAATACAGGATATCTTTACAATAAATAAATAACTCAAGTTCCTTTGATTTGCCAATGCCTTAATTTTATTCAAAGCCTTTAGCCTGATTAAAAAATATATTCTTATTTCACTAAGAACCCACTAAGGGTTATGAATGCCAATGACCCTTGCTTGAACTGTTTTCTACAAGGCTTTATGAGAATTGCCCGGTTGCATTTATTAGAAAAAGTGCAAGAAAGCCAAGCATTGTTGAATTTCCTAAATTTGTACAGTTGTTTCTGGCAGTCTTTTTACTTGTCTATCTTGATCCTGGCCTTAGCAGTCTTTCAGTGTGTCTGGGATTTGCTGCTTCAATGCATGAAGGCACTGGATTTTGTGAGAAATAGCTGACAGATGAAATTGTTTCATTAAATACAGACTGGATTTTACAAGAATGATGAAGGTAAAACTTATATTCATTTGGGAAAACAGATAAAAAAAGTATTAAGAGGATGAGAACAGATATTTTCTACTAAATGGCTCAAAAGAAATGAGAATTCATCCACCCTGCTGCTGTAGTTATATAGCTATAATCCGTTCATAGACATTCTGTGAAACACAGGAAGCAACAGTCTGTTCAGGTGCCACACTGTTAACACATCTGTGAGCAACTGCATCAGGAGAAAGCATAATGAAATATTTATCATTTCCAGTAATTCAATAAAGTAAATTACAAAGAAACAAACTTTATTCAATGTATTTTTTTTTCTTATATGGTCATTTCCTCATGGCAGGAGAGGACACTGAAAAAAAACACAGATTTCTCAGGAGAAAAGAATGGAAATGGGAATGGGATAAAGAATGGAACAATTACCAATGTATAATACAATTTAAACCAAACTGGAAAGAAAGGGCAATTACTTTTTGAAGAACAGAGACAAAGAGAAGGAACCAAGAGAAACAGACTTCCTTTCATGAATGGGGGCAAGTTCTCTCAAGAAATCTCAAGTTTCCTCTTTCCACTATGTATTCAAAATGGACAGTGATAAATATATGTGTGTGTGTGTGTGTGTGTGTGTGTGTATGTATGTATGTATGTATGGTTCGTGTGTGTGTGTGTTTGTTTGTGTGTGTATGTGTACACACACAAACACACACACACATATATAAGGGGTTTAAAAATGGATTAA
>JANHFL010008164.1:176770-188423 GCA_032468155.1 Oxyrhabdium leporinum
TGTGTGTTTTTTTTTGTTTGTTTGTATGGTTCGGGTGTGTGTGTGTGTGTGTGTGTGTGTATGTGTACACACACACACACACACACACATATATCAGGGGTGTCAAACTGGATTTCTTTGAGGGACAGATCAGCCTTATAGTTCTCCCCCGCGGGCTGGTGGGGGGGGAGATGGGATGGATGCCTCCTGTAGCATTCTGCCAGCCAAAATGGAGTACAGGGGGCACATGCGGCCCTCCTACGCCTCGTTTTTGGCCTCATGGCCTCCTGCAGCACTCTCCCGTCCAAAAACGGGCAATGTAGAGGTCCTGCAAGGCCTGTGCATGGCCTGTTTTTGGCCTCCACGGCCTCCCACAGCACTCTGCCAGCCAAAAACGGGAGATGAATGGGAGATAACATTGTTGGAGATATTTGTATCATCTGCCAGTGTAAGATTCCATAATGTATGATAGATCTGAAAGGGGAACTCTCATATCCTTGCCTTATGTTTAGTCCTAAGGGGAAAAAATTGGGGGAGGGGGTAATGACAACACTTTTCAAATATCTAGAATGTTTTGCCAGAAAAATGTCTGCTTTTTATTCCAAAGAGTAAATTGTGATACAATAGATTAGCCAATCAGATTCCAAATGAATCTTAGGAAAGCTTTTCTAATGATAACAACTTGGTAGTAAAACCAACTACTAGATATACAGTAATTACTGGCAGGTTTCCATTCATTGGCTGTGTTCAAAAAGAGGCTGAACAGCCATTCAGCATGGGTATTTTAATTTCAAATTCTGCATGGAGTAGGGGATTAAGCTTTGAGACAAATTCCCCTTTCCAATATAAAATTTTAGGTATTGATTTTTATTTAGACCCAGTTTAATCATTGCCTAAATAAACTGAGTAAATTGTAGTAAATTAATCTTGATTATTACCTGTTCAAATCAAACTAAGATGTGTACATAGCTTTTGAAAATTTAATCACTCTATAGGTTTTGAACATAATAATACTCTAAGATAAACTGAAATAGGAACATAGAGCTTTTCTCTTCATAACTGCACTGGGAAAGGAAATTATGGGCTTTCAAACTTGGTTGCCCCTGTTATGATACATGAAGTTGGTATAAATGATGTGCTTTGACTTCAGTCAAGATAATGAGTTTTTCCTTCTTTTAAGGGTTTTAGCTGCTCCTTATTTATGCTAGACAATTTTCTTCTGGATACTTGCAAGAAAATTATAGTAATAAAAAGAATAGGGATTTTTAATATGGTTTTCTGAGACTTGGCAAACTGTTCTCAAACATCTTTCCTAATTCATAAAATGTTCATAAACTTGGAGATTTCATTATTGCAAAATAACTAACTTTGATTAGCAGGAGTTGGGGGCTTCTAAGTAGAGATTTGCCAATAAAATATACTCTTCATAAACCAAAGTGTCCTAGCCTACAGGACATTGGGTAATATTTTGCTACATATTATACAGTATTTCCTGGAATTAGAATGACAGGAACTAGTAAGTGAAAAATTTATTCCTAAATAAATATATTCTATATCATATTTGAGTTTTGGTGATTTATTAGCACTTTTTATTAGCAAAGGATTAACAAAGGATAATCAATAATCATGATGTTATAGAAATATTCATTTATGTAGAACAACTTTCCTAAAAATAAAAACAATTTGGACTGGGCTTACAAACTCCAGAAGTAACAGTTGGTTGATAGCCAATTGATGACCACTGTAGTCCCAGATGCATGTATGGGAAAATCTGCACAAGGAGGCATAGAATTGCAAATGTAAGTATATGGAATACTTTTTTAAAAAAATAAATAAAATTGCTGTAATTCTCGACTTACAACAATTCATTTAGTGACTATTCAAAGTTACAATGGGACTGAAAAAATGACTTATGATTGTTTTTTATACTTATAACCATTGCAGCATCTCCATGATCACAGAATCAAAATTCAAAATGTGCTTGGTAACTGATTTATATTTATGACAGTTGTAATCACCTGTCAAGTAAAGTTAATGGGGAAGCCAGATTCACTGAACAACTGTGTCACTAACTTAATAAATGCTGTGATTCACTTAACCACTGTGGCAACAAAAGTTGTAAAATGGGGTAAAAATCACTTAACAAATGTTTCACTTAGCAACATAAATTTTGGTCTCAATTGGGATTCTAAGTCATGGAGTACTGTACACATATGAGGGTTAAATCACTAAAGTAGAGTCAGATAGTTTGGAAAGTAAAGTAACTAAAATGCTGTTATGAAGAGAACTGCAGGAATTGATTTAAAAAACTCAGCCGAAACATTTAAAATCTCACAGGACTACTTACTTGTCATTTAAAAGTAACTATATAAAACAGAGTACCAGTCAGGGGAATACAAAATATCATTTCATATTCTAATAGCAAAACTGAGAACTATTAAACAAACTACTAAAGAATTGCACTTATTTTATATACTAGTACAGTTAATGCTCAAGACTGCATAGTCCAGATTTCAATTTTAATTGGAAAGAGCACTGCCAGATATACAAGCTGGAATCAGTTAAGAGGCAGAAGTAGCTGGGCTCATATTGGTAACATATAATGTAAAATGAAAAAATAAGAGAGTTCTCAAAAGTTCTATACTTTTGCTCTATTGATTATACAAAGCCATTTGGTTGGTTTATACCAGAACAAATTGTAGATCATCCTAAAAATATAGGTGCAGTGAGTCACGTCATTAGCCTATTGAAGAATTTGTATGATAACAAGAAGCAACAGTTATAAAGACATGTGAAACAATAGATGGTTGTAAACTGGGAAAAGAACATGCTAAAGTAGCATACTGTCATCTTATTTAATTTAAATGCAGAATCCAGTGGTATCTTGGTACTAAACTGCTTTGAAATTCATCAAATCTGGTACTCAACACACAAGCTAGAACTTGTCAATGTCAGCTGCCTTGTGACACACTATATTATTCCTTATGGGAAAAATGTGTTTGGTGCTCATCATTTCTGGTACTCATCTCACCTCCCGGAATCAATTAATGATAAGTAGCAAGGTACCACTGTATACCCTGAAAAACATTGAACTAAAAAAATAAATAGAACTAAAAACTAAATTCAACATAGATAAAAGTAAGGGTTTACACTTAGACAAGAAAAACCAACTGCATAGATATAGGCTAGGTGAAATTTGGCTTAATTCCAAATTGTGAGAGGAATCTCGGAGTCCTAGTGGACAATCACTTAAATATGAGCCAACAGTGTGTGGCAGCAACCAAAAAAGCCAATGCAATCTTAGGCTGTGTTAATAGAGGGATAGAATCAAAATCACATGAAGCTCTAGTACTGCTTTACAAAGTATTAGCAAGATCATACTTGGAATAGGGCATCCAGTTCTGGTCACTACAATGTAAAAAAAATGTTGTGACTTTGGAAAGAGTACAGAGAACAGCAACAAAAATGTTTGGAAGGCTGGAGGCTAAAACATATGAAGAACGGTTACAGGAATTGGATATGTCTAGTCTAATGAAAAGAAGGGAGACAAGATAGCAGTGTTCCAATATTTGACGGGCTCTGTCAGAGTGCACACAGTGTGACTAGGTGAGACAACCCAGAAGCAAATACACCACACAGGTTTGTATTTGCATATAGTGGTTTTATCCCTAAAAGGCATATATACACACGAGTACTTTGATACAGGCCTTGAACAAACAGCAATCAGTAACCAGTTACACCATGGAAGCACACATGGAGAGAGAGATACGCCCTCACAAGGTCTCCCTTATAAGACAGACTCTAAAAGTGGTAGCAGTCAAATAACCCTGCTGACTCTATGCTACCATTACATCCACATTACATCATTGCAGTATTACAGCATTACAACTGTGCAGCAGATGGTCAGCTATTAAATCATCATTATCCTGACAGGCTCCTACAAATATAAGGGGACCAAACTATTTTCCAAAGCACCGAAAGACAAGACAACGGACAATGGATGGAAACTAACCAAAGAGAGAAGCAACCTAGAACTAAGGAAAAATTTCTTAACAATGAGAGCAATCAACCAATGGAATAGCTTGCCTTCAGAAGTTGTCGGTGCTCCATCACTGGAGGCTTTCAAAAAGAAATTGGACAACCATTTGTTTGAAATGGTATAGGGTCCCATGCTCGAGCAGGGAGCTGAACTAGAAGACCTCCAACATCTCTTCCAACTTTATTATTCTATGTTCTAGAATTAAAATTGGACAAAACATTAACAGATATGTTTATGATATGGCAGTTAGAAACAAGAAGACTTAAGAAGATTCCTGCTAAAGGTGTAAGAAAGAAAGTAAATAATTGATTTGTTGTTCAGTATTAAACAACAACAAAGACTATGCCAACAAGCAATCTAATTCAATGAAAACAGGCAAAGAAGACACTGAATAGTAACATACTTTATCTTTCTAAGCTCCAAATTTTTATTTATTTTTTAAATAAAGTCTTTAATTTAGGCATTAAAGATAAATAAATGACAGTCTTACTTTACCATGTCTGCTATTTGGGAAACAGACTATGACAAGTGTAGGCAAAATATTAAAATATGAGGTAGCACATTGATAACAAAGCTATGCATTATGAAAGCTATGGTTTACAATAAATAACATATGGCTGTGAAAATAGAATTATAAAATCCAAGCAAAGAAAAATTAATGCCTTAGAATGTAGGGCTGGAAACATTTTCAAATTCTTTAGACTGAACAAATCATTCAGTAATAGCTAAACTATTGTTTATTGGAAGCATTAATAATGAAGCTAAGGCCAGGGTTGGCTGCTATGGGTTCGCATGGATTTGGGCAAACCCACAGCAAAGATTTTGCATGGTTCAGAGAACCACCAAATCCCACTAATGGCTGGTCCCATCCACACCACACCACACCACCCCTCCCAAGAGTCCCCACACGGCCCGTTTTGGATGCAGATAAGTGCAGAGCACGCATGGAGGCTCAGGGACGGTGAAAAATAGGCCTCCTGGAAGTTTCGGAAGACCAGAAATGGGCCCGTTTCTGGCCTCCAGAGAGCCTCCGGAACCTGGGGAGGTTGACTAGGCCACGCCCATCCAGTAATCAGGCAGCGAACCCATTGCTAAAATTTTTGAAGCCCACCCCTGATTAAGGCTTAGGGGTTTTTTTTTTACATATAAAGTTAATACAAGAGTAATTGGAGAAGACCCTGGTATTTGAAAAAATTAAGGATAACCAATTTTTCATTTAAAAACCCTAGGTTTTTTATTTTTACAACTAAGGTTAACCAAAGTACAATCTCATTGTATAGCATTCTTATAATGGTTGTGGTATTACATGCATCTGTTTTGGTCTTTGAATATTTTTTTACCTAAAGCTCCATCGGATTTTGTCACTCTATTAACACTGACTGGCCAAAAAGTCTTTAATGAAGATATTCCGTGTTTAGCCATAGAAATGATGCCAGTATTTTCTCTCGCTCCATTTACAGGATATTTTTAGAATGCCTTGAACTTCCTTCAGTAATCCTCCTAGTCCTGTTTAATGTATACTTTGTAGGTTTTTGTGCTTTGAATTTCACATAGTTAGTCGTGTTTGGATAGTATGATTCATTTTTATTTTTAGCAGCTTCTTTCACTATTTGTCCCTCTTTTTTTCTAGCAGCTTCTTTCACTATTTGTTCATTAAATGTTTAAAACTTTGCCACTCTCTAGAACAGGGGCATCAAACCCGATTTCATTGAGGGCTGCATCAGGGCTGTATTTGACCATGGAGGGGCATGGGGGACGTGGCCATGGGGGGCGCTTGACACAGGCTCAAGATGCATTTTCCCCCCTTCTCTTCTTTCCACAGTTGTTTACTATAATCATTTTCCTATCTCTTCTACAGATATTACTGGCAAACATTTATTACTTATTCTTCATACTCCACCAAACTTTGTATTTCTAAATTTATACCCATAGTTTAATAGTAAATTGCTTTAACAGGCATAAAAGATATTTATACTATTGTATTTTTATTATTCAACTAAATAACATGATAATACACAATCTAACAGCAGAGTTAAAATTCCAGGATAGTAAATAGAAATGACTCTCAATCATAAATAGTTGATTATAGATTAAATGGACCTACAGTGTGTAAAATCTGGCATTAAATTGTAATATTAACATCGGATGTTGCTTGTGTTTTATCCAGATCAGGCACTTACTTGAGGCCACATAATTGTAATCCAGTCCAACCCAGTCCTCCTGCAGCACTCTGCCAGCCATTTTGGCCAGCAGAGGCCCCGCAGGCCAGGTTTAAGCACCCTGCGGACCCGATCCAGCCCACAGGCCTTGCGTTTGACACCCCTAGTCTAGAACATCCCTTGGAACATTTCCTGTTCTCACAAAATGTGAATTTATTCAATAAAATGTATCTATTTCTTTCTCAATATGTGCTTTCCCCCAAATCTGTAAAGTTTAACAAAGCTCTCATAATCTTCTCTTCAACACTGCATTGACTACTGCAATGCTCTCTACATGTACTCTGCCTTTGAAGAGTATGCAGGAGCTTCAGCTGCTACAGAATGTAGCAGGATGAGCTGTTATGTGCACTTCTAGAACAGTGCATGTTACACCTCTGCTCCATGAGCTGCCAGTCTACTTTCAGGTCCAATTGAAGATGCTGTCAAATTAATCTCACATAAAATCATATTATATTTAAAAAATTTTAATGACCATCCAACTTGAATATTGCAACTCTTGCTGGTTTACAGGAAACCTACACATGCACATGTTCACCCAACAACAAAATCCCTACCAGAAAGAATAAGTCCAATTAAAAATGATCACTGAACACTGAAATTGTTTGATTAGTTAGGGTGTCGGGTTTCACTTCCATACTCCTCTCCATATAGGAACTCTACTAATCCTGTCCCCAACCTGGAGAAACAGAGTTTTTTTTACAGGTTTTCTGGACGCCAAATAAAGTGTGGGCCAACTGTATATTGAAGAGAAAACCTAGTTAAATAGTTGTCTATTTAAGAACAATTGTTTCCAGACATGATATTCTGGTCACCCGAGTGTAAGCCAGCACATGTTAACCAAAGATATTCTGATAGCTCATATGATAATAGAAGTTTAATAATTTTCTGGATCTATAGCCTGTGTAGCAAAAATACATGTTTGTTTGCTAATTTTAGGTTTGCCTGTGTTATTAAAAGACAGAATAGGAAGTGGACTTTATAGAGAGCTATGTCAATGAAATGCAACTATGCCTCTTAAGTTTTTTATTTTAACACTTTTTTAAAGAATAAAGTTATAGAACAGTATATTCTTTATTGACCAAGTGTGATTGGACATAAAAGGAATTTGTCACATATTTGTAGCAATGTTTTATTTCACATTACTTTTATCTATAATAGATGCATTATTTATTTCCATTCAAACTGATTTTCTAGAAAAGCAGAGAACAGTCCAACACTAGAACTTATACACAGAGAGAGAAAGACAGAGACACACACACGTGTGTGCACACACATGGAGCAATCCAGCACAAACATAAGAACCCATCAAACTTTTATCAAAAAATAAAAGAAATGCTAATGGAAAAGAAGAAAAACATATTTTAAACCTGTCATTAAAAGCTTTCTGGCGTAAACATTTTTTCTCCAGAAGAGAACTTGAAATTTTTTCCAGGAATAGAACTTAATTGTAATATGGCTTTTTAATATATATGCATGAATGTCTGAACTATAGATCAGAAAACAGAGTTTCAAAAAATAATTAGCCCAAGCAGAGTCATTTTCAGTATTCTGACCTAAAGCCCAATAAAGCTTTAAATATTAAACTGGATTCAGAAATTAACAAACATCTTCTGCAGATTATGCGATCTGTGTATTATGATTAAATCAATAATTATTGTGGGCCACCTTAAAAAGTCAACTCCATAAAATATTAAGTTTAGTGTACAAAATGTATTTGGTTACCTTGAGACAGTTTTCTCACAAAGCTGAATACACTGTCCCTGGGATATTGTAAATGTCAAGCTTAGTGAACTGTATGATGCTAAACTAATAAGCACCACAAGGGCTTTTGTAGAATAAATTGTGATACTGTATTTTACAATCTAGAGCACATCAAATTTAAATACCATACTTCAATGTTTTCATTAGTTAGTGTCACTGAGTCAAATTCAATTCCTGGTGACTGCATTATCAATGTTTGCTACCCTGACCTGTTTCTAAAGAAGAAGAATGACTTTTCCAAGAACATTCTTATAATCTTTTAGATCCTGTCAACCACCTTATCCATTACCTTCTTCTCGTACTTCTCTGAACTTGTCAAGCATAGATACTTTCCCTGGTCTATCATCTATATCACTGTATGTTCAAAGCATCTAACTTTCTATTTTGCCTATCATAAAACAGATCATCTTTGTTCACACTTTACAAGAAAGTGTCCAAATGGAATTATTTCTCACTAAGCATTGGAATATAAATAAAATGTCAAATAGATGGACACTGAGAACTACAATGATCAGTCTCTGTCTAACATGTTATTCAAAGTAATTGTTGAAAAAGAAAATTGAGCGCAAAGTCTATTCTACTGTGATGTAAACAGGAAAGTTTATTTAAGCATCTACACACCTCAAAAAATTGTTCTAGGAAACATATATTATAAGCAGTTTGTGTCCCATATTTCAAATAGGAAAGTACAGCAATTTGTGGATTATAAAGACTAGACACAATCTTTGCTATATTAAATAGATTTGTGGTTTTCATTTGTCTCATTGCCTCTTCTGTTCAAAAGGTTATTTAAAAAGGTGATCAAGCACCCACAGCTTCTTCTCCAAAATCCACCCTCAATGACTGAAGATTTGGGATTCCTATATAGCAAATAATCTTTCTCTCTGAAAGAAATGGAAAATGAGGTGGGTCTGCCAGTAGCCCTTAGCATCTTTCTGAGCAAGTGGTTGGATTGGAAACACATTAGACGAATTACAGATATACATAACTTGGAACTCACAAAGCTTCAGTTTCTCCCTGAGTTTCTCAGTATTTGCATAAAACTCTAAGAGAATAGTGGCTTGTCCAGCACATACAAATGTTCCCCAGTACTATTTATCTATTTTCCTTGGAGCCATATGGACATCTGTATAGAGTAAACAAAAGACTGAATGAAAATGAACTAATTGAAGATGTATGCAAGAGATGTTTGCTTTGAATAATAACTACTGGGATTTATTTTCAGCTTTGTCCTATGAAAATTATCTCCCATATTCCCTAGCTGTGAAATCAATTTATAGATAACTAAGACTGAACTTTTATTTAAATGGAAAACAACAATTTAACTTCATCAAAATAATCAGTTTTTCTGTCAATCAATCATATACAAGGAATAATTACAAGCAATGAGGTAATTATTTCCAACTTGTTATTGTTTCTTTATGAAAAGCCTTCAAATAGAATACATGTTATTTATATAGCACAAGTGTCCATATGGTTAAACTACACACGCCCATTATAAAACATGAATATTCTAATTTTTGAAACTACCAGTAAATTTGCCAATTTGTTTGAAATCTACTGAGTATGGGCTCAGCAATATACTCTGACTAATTTTCAACAGATCCATTGAGAAGAGGCTAGCATAAAGCAAATTATATGCCACTTTTTTGGTTGAAATTATCATTTTTAAAATCACACCATGATTCCGAATGCGATTTATTTTTCACTGCTTTAAAGGAAATTGGTATTGTCTTTCCTCTTTTTTTGTGAAGCCCTACTGAATTATGAAGACATTAATCCTAGATATAAATTATTCTTATATGAATTTCAAATTCTAAGTAAGCTAAAATTCTTAAAACAAATGAATTGCAAACCTAACTTTTACCTTTGGGTGGTACACAATGAAATCTCAAGTGTACATCCTGTTCCATATGTATGCCCGTTAAAGCAACACTTATTGTTATTAATGCATATGGTATCAGAAGAGAGAAAGTATTTTACTGCTTTCAACATTCTAATTCTTGAATTTAAAATCATAAGATGTTCTATTATCTAGTGTATGCAGACAGGCAGATTATCTTTCACTTCAAACAGTTTTTTTTTATTTGTAAGAAATATGTTATTCTAGCCTTATTTAGCATAGCTGAGAACTAAATGTGGACTGCATATTAAATAAAATAAGTACAAAGAAAAAAGATACTGCATTTATCTGAAAGGAGGAGTAATTCTCCAATCACATATAATTTAAATTTAAAATGAGAAAGTCACCTCTGATCATCTGAAATTATGTAAATAGCAGCAGACTTTTATGGAGGGCAGGGCAGGAAATATTATCTAAAATTCTACATCAAATTGCATCAATAGGGTTTAAATAGTGCTTTTTAGCATAGCTTTGTATGTTTGCTCTATAGTAGGGCTGTCAAACTTCCAGCCCACGGGCCGGATGTGTCATGCACTGGTCATTCCCACGCCCAGTTTAGGAAAGGGAAATAAAGTCCCAATACATCATGTGACACCGTCGTGATGATGTGAGTTTGACACCCCTGCTCTATAATATCTGTATTTTCTTTATTGTATTTTGGAGCATTATTAACTGCTCTGAGCTACCAAGAATCATATATATGAGTGTGGCAGATTTAATGAACTGAATGAATAAAATCAGTTTAAATTTCTTCAGGAAACCAATTACTTCAACAGACCCCCTCAGTTCAAATTGAGGAACTATTTCTACCCAATGAAATTGTAAGGTCAGCAATTAAAATTGATGTAGGACAAACATCAACAATCAGAAGTAAAAATCCAATTTCCATTGGATACCTATATAACACTGTGAAGGGAATTGCAGATATGCTGTTGACAGTTCTAACTTTCATTTCCATTTTCTTTCCCCAAGAGATGTTGTGTCTGGCAGCCAATTTGGGTAAGATGAGGGTGAACAAGCTTAAACTCATTCCGCTACAATAGGCAGAGAAGCTGATGTTTCTGTATGGAGGTTTGCAATTACTCTCAGTTTTATTTCCTAAGGTTATGTTGTTCTGATGGATTCAGTTACTACATGAAGAACCCCATATGAAAAAAAGAGAGAGAGAGAGAAAGAAAGAGAGGATAAAGAATATCTTGGCAGAACCACTAATATTCAACAACTTTTCACATTTTTAGAAAAGAAATATGAGGAAAACAATATTTTGTAAATATGTTACTTTTTGTTATGTTTTTGTTTTGTATTTCAGATACAAAACTGAACAAATGTTTAAACTACTTCTTCTTCCAGCCAACCCAGTACTTTACTTCCAAATTTAGTATTACCCACTGGAGGACTTTCAGTGTGAACATGGTGGGATACATGTCTATGAAGGGAAATGGCATTGTGGCAGAATCAGCAGCCAAATGGCTTCTTTTTGGCCCACCCAAGCTCTCTGCATAAAAGAGAGATTGTGAGATCATCATATATAGTCCAGACAGCTGCTGCTCATGAGTAAAGCAGAAAAAGAATGACCATGGATGGGCAAAAAAGCAGTGGGAACAGGTGCGACTTCTGGATTTCTGCCAACTTCTCCATTGAGTTTCCTTGTGGGAAGCTGCCAAGAAACATCAGAAATTTTCCTTCCTTCCTTCCTTCCTTCCTTCCTTCCTTCCTTCCTTCCTTCCTTCCTTCCCTCTCTCCCTCCCTCCT
>JANHFL010008164.1:210684-235457 GCA_032468155.1 Oxyrhabdium leporinum
ATTTTAAAAGTAAGAAAAACTGTAAGAAAAAGAAAAGCTTGGATAAATTTAAATAAGTTTTCATTTTTCTTAATATTGACACTTAAAACTCATGTACAAAATCAGGAAATAAACAAGAGGGAAACAGGGGAAAAAGTATTCACCCCCTTTGAGAGATTTCTGAATGTTTCGTAACTTTGCCACTGAAAGTTATTGGAACGTTGTGTCCATCCTTCCCAAAGCTCTAATAATTTCAGTGGCAAAGATGTGGATCCAAAAATGTAGATAGAAGTCAGAGTGAGAAATTACACCACAGCTTGGTTTTTCATTTATTTCACAAACATAATTAACCAACATGCAGTGGACAATGTGGAACAGTAATCTCTTTCTTATATTAGGTAACTACCTGTAGTTGACAAAGCTGCAGTTAAGCACTGGCCAAATTAGTGATCAGTCTCCGATAGTGTAATATCCTGTATGGAAAACTGTTTCAACTTAGTAACATTTAATATATGAGTAGCCGAAGCCATAGCATCTTTACGGAATTTAGATAGAACTTTGACTTGACCATTCTAAAACTCTGAATTTGTTCTTTAACCATTCTCCTACCGACTTGCTTGTATGTTTGTGATGCACATGCATATTGCAACATAATGCACTTTGCTTCAGTTTCAGCTAGCAGATTTCCTTTGAAATTCCCTGCTTGCCCCAGATTTAGGGGAAAGAAGCTTCTCCATCCAGTTTTATTTATCCAAATAATTAAATCCTAAACTGTAGGTAATCCTAATAAGCATTTGTAAGCTACAGTTTGAAACTGTATAACTTCTATAAGCCTACTGTTGAGACTAAGCACATTTTAGTTCAGATATACTTGCCTGCAGTTACTTAAGTATGGACACTTCAGAATCATTTCTTCTAGTGACTATGGCAATATTAATATCCTTGAATATAATTCTGAAAAATTAAGATCTTCTATAAAAGTATTGTATTATTAAATAGCATTAGAAGACAAGCAAAACTTTTACATTTTAAAATGTTTGCTTTCTAATATAATTCATAAGTTCTTGTTCTATGCACATGAGCTGCACATAAAAAAAACAAGCAGAGTTTCCATCACATCATCATAGTAATCTTGACTTTTTTGACCATATCCTACAGACATGCCTAGTAATGCGTATATAGTATTCTAACATATTTTAAACAAACCCCAAGTTCCACATCTGCTCACTATTCTAGCTTACTTACTTTAGTGAAAGACTGACTCACTGCCACAACATGGAGAACTATGATAAGTATATATAGCTAGTTCAGAGGCAGACTGTATTTAAATGAAGCCTCTACAGAACAATCAATTAATAGGAAAGCTAGCAAGACATTGGGTCACGATAAGGAACAAGTTATAGACTCATTCCAATATCTCAATGTATTCATATTGAAAATTCAGACCCAAATTCTCATTGATGTACCTTAATATACATTTATACAACTAATTCCATTGGCTACTAGGCAGTCATTATGGATGAATCACTATCAGTGAATAGCTTCTCTGTTTATTGTTATAGATAGAACTTGTAAACTTTTAGAATTATCCACATAGTATGTCTTTGTATATGGCAATTTATTAGAGCTTTTCAAAAAGGCAAAGATTCCCTTAAATCAAATGTGTTGCAGCTATCAAAAAAGCCAATAGAAGGATAATACAAAGATCAAGGTATGTGATAGTACTGCTCTATACCTCAATGATGAATCCACATTTGGAATACTATATCCAGTTCTGGTCACCACAATATGAAAAATGGTTCTAGAAAGAATTCAGAGAAGAGCAACAAAGATGAAAATGAGTCCAGAGGCTACATCCTATGAAAAACAGATAAAGGTAGTAGGAATGTTTAGCTTAAGAAAGAGAAGACTGAGGGGAGATATGCCAGCAGTCTTCCAATACTTGAAGGATTGCCACAGGAAAGAAGGCATCAATTTATTCTCCATTGCACCTGAGGACAAGACAACAAGCAGTGGGTGGATGCTCATCAGATCCAACCTGGAAATAAGGAGGAACTTCGTGGCAGTGAGAACTATTAAACAATGGAACAGCTTGCCTTCTGGACTTGTGGCTGTTCCATTGCTGAAGGTTTTCAAGAAAACATTGAATAACCATTTGCTTGAACTGGTATAATGACTTCTGCCTTGACAGAAGGTTGGACCGCAAGCCTATGATTCTATGAAAATCAATGTGATGTCTATGCAGTTTTATCGGTAGCAATATGAAACTGGTCTGTCACTGTCTTATTCCGTTAATTGTTGTTTGTAATTCCAAATTTGTTCTAATATTTTGATATTTTTCTGGTGGTCTTCTGTTTATTGTTAAACATCCATACTAAAAGTCTAACCCTTCTTGGCTTTTTGGAGATTAGCCATAATTGATTTTTCTGCCATTTGTAATTTGCCTGTTCATTCATCAAGTCACTACCACCTAAGAAATTAACCTATGCTTTCCCTGTGTTTCTTCAGTGATTTTTTTCACATTTTTGCTTCAGTCCATTCATAGTTCTGTATTCCTGGGTTTTACAGCCATACCTCTGACAATTCAACAGTGATTATTTCTTTATAAGGGCGACAGATGGCATTTCCCACCTTTTACTTCCAAGAAGAGTTGAGACTGTTAAGTGCAACCAAAAGACCAACTGATTGGTAGCTACATAAAAGAGTCAATGGGGGCCCACTCTTACAGAGTTCAGAGCCATTCATTGCCATCCTCCTTACTGTAGGACCGCACCTTTCCCAAATGTCCTTTTTCAATATTTACATATATACTCCCGTGTCTCACAGAACATGATCTTAAAACAACCACTTGAACCTGGCTTCTCCTAGAACCCAGAAGTCGCATGCAAAACTGTTATTTCACCAAAGTAACTGCATCAAGAGCTGAGCTTCTCACATTTTTTCCTTTCTTTCTTTTTCTTGGCTTTAGACACTAAAGTATTCAGAAGATGTGCAGTTGACCTCATTTGGATCTTTCTCACTCATGCTTCTAGCATGTGTTTATTTGTGAGTTTTGGCTACTCTTGGTAACCTAGCAGATTCTAGCCTATTTAGCAGTGCAAGTGGTCGCCTTTTGTTGTGCTTGCAGATAAACCTGTAAAATCTATAATCAGCCTACTATACTTCATTAATTAGATTTACAGACCACCCAATTCCATTGCAACTCTGGCAGCATACAACACAAAACAATGAAATGCAATACTCCGCTTCCCTCCCCCAGGACATCCCGAAAAAAGCAACAGAATCCAAATGAGGAATCATCCATAAATGGGTTCAAGACACTCTCTGCCAAGCTTCAGGGAAGGAACAGATTTTAAGAATTTGTTTAAATAAGATGAGGGTGGGAACTAAACAGATCTTTAGATAAATTGAGATCTTTTGTCCTTCCAGAAGACAAGTGCATCAATAAAAAATTCCTTCTCCTAGGTTAATGAGGTGACATTATTTGATCAACTAATCCTAGATTAAGACAACCTTCCAGTTTGTATAGAATGGGCAACAACTAGAAGATATCCTATCCAGTTACTAGGCCTTTTCGCATGAGGGATTTTATAGATGATAATCAGTTCCTTGAATTACACTCAGAACCCTACCGCTAACTGATGCAACTCACAAAGCAGAGAGGTCAAATGGGCTTGCTGTGATATGTCCATAATTGCCTGTGCCAGTGTGGTCTGGATCAGCTAAACCTCCCAAGTGGTCTTCAAAGGTAACTCTGTGTGGAAAGATATGTAGTAGTTCAATGAGAGATGACTAAAGCATGAGTGACCATTTTATGAGATTTCTGGTCAGACATGGTGCAAATAACATGAGATCAGTTTGTACAAAGGCCTTCCTGGCCACAGCTAGCATTTGAAAATACCAAATTATACACATATCCTGAAGGGGAACAGCAGCCCTAACCAAGAACAGACATTGAGAATTTCCAGAGTCAAACATTAAATCATGTCAGAGTTGAATCTGAATTGACATTCTCCATCCAGAAGCACATTGTTGACAAGACCCTCCTCAGTCCATGGTACAGATAAACACCAATGTCCATTCATAGCCCTTTCTCAAAACCCTTGAACATTGATTCTTTACTTAGAGGAAATTACCATTAAGGGGGTTGTTTGGATATATTCTGGGGAGTACAATTTGCAATTGCTCATTTGTCAGTTGAGAATCCAGTTGGGGACAGCTATTGCAGAGATGCTTGTATAAAGTAAGAGAATTAAGGGAATGGGGGTAACATTGTTTCAGACTAGAAAAGAGGAAATTGGATCAACACAATTTAAGGACAACTGCCCTAGACCACGACCAACGTGGCTGTATGCAGCCACAGAGGTGCTACTCAAAATGAACACCTCATTATCTGAATCTAGAACCAGCTGTAAGAAGACCTCAATTTCCTTGGCCCACTGTAGGCCCCAGTCCTAGCAGACATGGCATATGTGAAGCCCAAAGCAGGAGGCTTGGCTTCAGAAACTGATCAACCACATGGCAAGGGGAGCAGCGGTCCGTAGTGAAACCCTTTCATGATACTACATCAAAGACTGCAACAAAACAAATATAGGAGCAGGTCAATTGCAGTAACATAATTTGCCTATGTGGTTGCATAGATTGAAAACAGGCTTCTGAAACTTGTGGGAGTAAGAAACAGGACCCTTGAGGGTGACATATATGTGCATGGATGTTTACAAATAGTGACTGGAAGCAGCTACATTAGTACATTGTTCGAGCATTATGTTGTGGCCAGATGATAAAAAGACAGAGTTGATACACTCCGAGCTGGTGTGCACCAATGTGGGAACATGCCGGAGACATGGACAGTTACCAGAGCTGTCCCATGAGGATTAGATTTGGCCTTTGTGAGTTTAAGGGAAAAGAACAGTTGCAGATGAGAATTTTAGCAACTGCTACATGTGTGCTGAGTTTGGTCTAATTTGCAGTAGATTTCACAAATTCTCCCTTCTGTACGGAATGGCAAACATGGAGCACACACCTCTGCATCCTTAGGCAACCTTGGTTTCACCAGTCAACATTAAGGTAATGAAACATAACATCTGCCTTTCAGCTGCACAACACATTTACTGCATCGAAGTCTTTGCAAACGAAGACCAAGCTTACTGGAAAACGTACGGCTGCATTTAATGCAGGGACAGAGCCTTCCCGTTAATTTCCACTCTCAAGAGAACCAAATTCATTTAAAAACAAAATGTGCTACAAAAAGGGCAGGGCTTCCTCTCGTAACCATATAACCAGAAGCACTTACTTTTACTGACTGCTGCCTCTTGCTGAAAGCGGCGGACTTTTAACTCCTCCAAATCACCTCAGGAAACTTATTTCCCAAATTATTTCCCATCCGCTCAGTTGTGAGAAGCTTCGGAAAAAGGAGCCATCCCTTTGCTTCGGAGACGAGCAGCCAAGGCATGGAGGCTCAGGTGGCACTCTGGCGAGAATCCGCTTGCGATCTGTGGATACCTCAAAACTAGGAAAGGACGGGGTTTTTAGAGACCCATCGGGAATTACGGCGGAGCGGTCGGAATAAATATTTCGCTGCGCACATCCAAACACAGAAAAGAACAAAGCTCCGGCTTGTGGCGAACGAATAGAAAGGAGAGAAGCCAGAGCTGCTAAGATCCCCTTCTCAGCAGCGCCAGATCCTCGTAAAAAGAGCCAGAATAGCCCGTTCTAGAGTCGCCAGTGGCCGCGACGCTTCTTCCCCTGGGTGGCCAGTCTAGAGGCGTTGTCCATGCCTGGCAGGCGTAATCCTGGAACTAACGCGCCAAGCCGCTCCGTATCTTCCGCCGTCCCTTTTTTTCCCCTCCAGTGCCGCCCCCCGATCAGCGGCACGGGAATCTGGCCGCTCAGCAGCGTGTTGCTTTGAAACGACCGACTTGCTGCAGGTGGAGCGGACGCTGAGAAAGACGGATCCGGAAAGCTCAACAAGAGGGGCTTTCCCCAGTGGCCTGTTGGGAAGGGGAGCGAAGATACTGATGGGACGGAAGGAAGTTTTCGCGGTGCTGTCAGCTAAAAGCCTTGGCGCTATTCATTGGGAAGTAAAGGGGGGTGTTTTTTTCCCGAGCAGCTCCTTTCTGCAGCCCTTCGTTGTTTCTTTCTCAGTGTTATCTGAAATTAGCCGTCCACTTCTGTGAAGCTGCACGCTCGCAAGATTTTGCCTTCATCCCTTCTTATTATGAGGGCGCTGATTCGTCCAGTTTCCTATCTTCCCTGCTTCTAGAGACAGATCGTAGAAACCGAGGCACACCGCAAGGAGGTGATTAATTAATATGCGAATCACTAAGTTAGGATAAAACAAGAGGGGCGGAAAACTGTCATGATACGAGTGAGGTACCGCACAGCTAATATAAATTCAAAGAATGAGAGAGAAGCAAACCTCAAAGTTCTACTTTGAATTAATAAACATGTGTTGCTTAAATTCACTTTCACTTTTCATGATGAATAGCCCGACAGAACATTTTAAAAAGTCTTGCTATTCATTTTTTTTCTTACCCTAATCAGCACCGAATCACTCTTGTTTTTAAGAATGAGTTTCCGCACAAATTAAAATTAATATAGTTGAGACTATATTATCAACAGCAGCATCCAATAAATTAGTTCCAGCGATAATATAGCCGGAAACAAGTAAATCCCGTGGATTTGATAAGATTTGTCCTCAGATAACAACGAAGAGCTGCGAAATCAGCTTAGAACGTGCCACGAATGTGCATTTTCAAGCTTCAGCTTCAGACCACTTGGAAAAAAATCAATCTTCGGGTATATTCACCCCGACCATTCTCCAACCGAACGCTAAGATCCAAATCACAATAAAACTGGCTGAAAACTAACGTTTCTTTTAATGTTTATATGATAGAAACGAGGGATCTGAGGATGTGACAGAGTTTAACTGCTACACTCACCGTCCAGCACGATCACATCTTCAGTCGGAAGTAATAGAAGCAAAAAAAAAGGTGTTTTGATTCCACACCATTCTTTAAGGAGCTTCCATGCCTCATTTACTTAAAATTCTGTGTTCTTTCCTGAAGTCGATAGAGCGGGGGTTGCTTTGCGCTTGGAAACAGGACTAGACTCTATCAAGCGAGCAAAGTGTAAGGGAGTTAATATTACATTTAATTCACCCTGTCGCGATGGCCCATCTGACATGAAAAAGCTGTAGCAAATAAGCCGGTCAGAATGGGGAGGTGAAGTTCAGTTTCGCACGGTGACAATAAATAATGGAGCTAAACGTTCTCGAACTGGTTACCCCCAAATTGCAATAAATCCCGCAATATGACCTACATCTCGCATCGGAAGATTCCGCCAGCCCTGAAAAAGGACAGCGGTATAAATTCTAGCGAGGGGTGGAGCAAAAGGATTACCTTCGTTCTGATTGGTGGCTGCGAGTAACGTCACGCTGCCAGACCTCCCTGCTTGCTTATTCTAACCGCATCTCCGCGCACCCCCGCTCCTCATTATAGAAAAGGGAGGGAGGCGTCCTGCCTGTCTCCAGCGCGTTTTGTGTTTCTAATTAAAAGACTACTGATTAGAAACCGTCTACACAAATAAGAGGCAGGCAGGGAGACAACAACTGTTCCCCCCGTTCTTCAGGCTGCTCAGGGAAGAAATGCGCTTCAGTTGAACAGGGCAAGGCCATGCACGGAAAAAGTAACAAGGGCCTCGGGATGAAAAAGGAATTAAGCAGTGCCCAAACCCAAACTCCCTACGGTCTTATTTATGGGAAGACCTAGTCATTATCCCCGTGGCGGGGCTTACCTCTAAGGCCAAAACAGATGAAGAGGGAGCATATCTAGTTGCTCGTGGAGGGGAGGGTATCTTGCGGTATCTCTCTCGCCCTGATTTTCCATTATGATTTAAGCGGCTTTTTAACCCACGGTTTGGTCCTAAAAATGCTGATAATTATAAATAATCCATTTTGTCAAAAGGGCATCATGTTTTTGAAAGCTGCCCTAATTTTCACGAGGGGAAAGCTGGAAGGAAAAACAAGGAGAAAGTTGTAATTATTAGATAACAATATTGTATTGTTTTATTATATAAATAGGACACCTGACTTGTTGGTGAGATTTCCCTTCAATTTCAGCCTTTCTGGCCAGCTATGTTAACAGACCTAAGAAAGCACTTTACAGTTCTCCTAGGAACCAAATGCTTCACACCTAATGCAGCAAACAGGCAAGGTTGTGCAGCCTGGAGTTAGGCTGCTGCTTCCAGAAGTCACAGTTGCATCCATCCTCCACTTCCTTCCACAGGTGTCTTCAATGGATCTGAGACTGATGCTGTCCTCTCCCCCATTGTGTTCCCCATAAAAATGTGAGACGTGTGCAATTTGGGTAGAATGAGTAGAAAGTACTAGGTAGAGTTTTGAGAATTCTAACTCCATCTTTTTCACAGCCATGATAAAATACTTTTCTTCTAGCTTTGAACTCCATTTTGCTGCAGTAGTGAGGTCAGAGAATGATGCTGATTAGGGATGTTTACATGTACACCACATCCATTGCATGCATGTAAAAAGGACTTCAACCACCTGTTTACGCTCACCAATTTTGAAGCCAGAAATTGTTGCTACAGTTATGCCCTATGCTCTTCTTACAGTTTTAATATGGGACAAGTTAAAGGACTCAGTACATTTTCTTGGCTTCAAATACTACCTTTTTAAAAAGTGGAGTAAGACTTACCCTAGGAGGAGGCAAGTTTTAACAGATGGCTAGAAAGGTGGGTTTATTTAAGCATTTTGCAGGGAGGAACGTTGATAGGGTTATTTTGGAGTAGTATGGTCCAATTCAGGAAGAACTTGAACTCCACAGCCCAAATGAAACATGGTGAACAGATGCAAAGGAGTGAAATAAAGCTGTGTACTGCCTTCTTACTTATTTAAATTAACACTGGAGGAAGAAGTATTCAATAATATAAGCTCTCCTGATGGCACTAGTCTCAGATCTGAAAAAGCAAATGATCTAAAGTTCTATTAATGAAAGTTGAGAATCATAATAAAAAAGATAGTTATTTAATAACTAAAGTTAAATAAAATGAAGAGTAGATTAATGACAAGTACAGCAAACAACCTTAAAGTTAATGATGGGATAGCTTCTGCCTTTCTAGCATTCCTTGCTGAAGCACAAATGACAGGCTCAAATTGTTATATTTTGGAGCCATTATGTGAAGGCCCAATTCTCTTTTCTATAATGTTAAGAATGGTGAAATGGGTCTCTCTATGTGGTTACAAAGAGTCAAGACTGACTTGATACATAATAAAA
Organism: Oxyrhabdium leporinum; assembly: GCA_032468155.1. Classification (NCBI taxonomy): domain Eukaryota; kingdom Metazoa; phylum Chordata; class Lepidosauria; order Squamata; family Cyclocoridae; genus Oxyrhabdium; species Oxyrhabdium leporinum. Next base: position 219,954 of record JANHFL010008164.1, read on the forward strand.
ATCAAGAAATAAATGCAACCTTGAAATATTTATCAAATCTCAGATTTTTCATTTTGTTCTTGATAAGGAATTACAGTGCAAAAATCTAGAAGAAAGGAAATGTGCAAGCCATTCAACATAACACCATTATACCAAGAATATTGTCAATTAGGCCAATGAATCATTTAATCCCAACATTTGGTATTCCACAGGACCCAACCAGCTGCATTAGGTGACATGGACAGCGGTGTGTTGTGTGTTTTAGTCTAGTATTTAAAATAAGATGCATATGATTTAAGAAGCAAAAAAACACTGTCAAAAGCCAGTCTTCCATGAATTTGTCTGATCACATTTTAAAACTTTCTAAATTAGCTATTACCTAAACTGATGGCAGCTAATTCCACAATTTAATTATATGTTATGTAAAGAAGCATTTCCTTTATCCACCTTGACTCTTTATGCTTTTAGTTGTAAAGATATCCTAAAGTTCTTATATTGGATGAAATATGCTAATGTTAACATGCAGTTCATATTTTTATGTCACTTCGTGTACATCAATGATCCAGAGATAATCTAGGAATCTGAAAATAATCACATCAGTTTTAAGGTTCCAGATCAATATGCATGCCCTGAAAAAATTCCATAACTTCAAATTGCAATTGCCTTGAAAAAAAAAAAGAGCTGTTTGTTTGTTTTTTCCAATAAAGGACAATATTCGTAACTCAAGGTGGAAATGAGGAGTCTTTGATGATCTCTGAATTTGATTGTTTTCTTGCCGACATTTCATTACTCAAATAGTACTGATAATATTACCTAGTTTGGGTAATGAAATATCAGCAAGAAAACAACCAAGCTCAGCAAGCACTAGGACCCCTGGTTTTTTTTCCTTGTCCCTTAGTAGAGTATAATAGAAAAGGGCAAGTGTTTTTAAGGTTGAAATATGTAGCTGTACAGAAACATTATTTTAAATGTGATGTGGTTTTATGACATTTACAAAATAATCCATTCCAATTATAATTTTAAATTATATCGCTATTTGTTTCATTTACATATTACTAGATAAATAAACAATCCCAAACTATCATAAAGTCACTTAAAGAGAAAAAAATATTTGCAACATATAAATTAGTTGAATTTGCACTTAATATTAAGCCTTGATCAATGGCTTATTCACAACAACCCATTTTTTTCATAATTTACAAATATATGTATTTATATAATGGATTGACATTATACAAAATATATTCACAAAATATTTCCTACTTTATGTTGTGAAGTTTTTTATGATTGTGTGTGTATATATATAATAAATAGATACAAACATATAAAATAAACTAATTAATAATTAGGTACAAATAGTATTATACTGTAAGTAATTTATGTAAATAAAGTCAAAATTTCCATTTAAGTAGCATATGTAAATAAAATAAAAATTTCCATGGCAGAAATTATAAAAATATTTATGTGGAACTCAACACTATTTGATTAACTGGAATTTTGATAAACATACATTGGATTGTTTCTTCACTGAAGATAACGGCTCAAATTTAGTACAAAATGGGCTAGACTAAGCAATAATTTCCTTATCAGTCATTAATGAAGCATGTCACAATAGTTGTATCAATACTTAATTTTAAGACATAACCCATGATAGATAAAGCAAGTGACTGACTTTGAAGAATAAATTAAGTAAAAAACAATACAAGCACCATATAGGTTAGTGCAATATGAGAATACAATACCTGAGTTATTCTCAGAATTTTAAATAGGTTAAGTGGATAAATGCCTAGCTTCTTTAAAACGATAGGTTTCATCTTTTGAGATAAATTTTATCTTTGTCTTATTTCATTTTCTCACTTTCATAGGTCTGATTAATGTTAAGAGCCTATGAAAGCTTTCAAATAAATCTCTCATTGCGCATAAAATAAAAGGCATTTAATCATTTGAATTGAAAGAATTATTATTTCTCATACAAAACCAATATCTGATATTGTTCACATATTAAAGCATGCCTTTGTGAGTGTAGCAGTTAATTAAGCAACTTTCTGGGATTTGAATCCTGCAATCAGAATACAATTTTTTTGGTTTCTCTTTTTTGTGAATAAAAAACTCCTGATAGTTTCTTCCCCTAATACTATTCTGTTTATTTCAGCGTTACCTCCTGGATTAAAAAGTAAAGATGTGAAAAATAATTACAGTTTAAAACATCTCTGGCGTGAAACATCACACCTTTAGTGCTAAAGTTGTTTTAAGTTTGATATTGTTAAGATTGTTCCAGTCTCTGCTTCATCCATTCAGTGTCTCTGCAAGGACTGGTAACCACCCTCCCTTTTAAAATTCAGAATATTCAATGTTCTGCTACTCCCTCTGCCTTTGAACTTATCTCTTTTTTTTCAGAGGAAAAAAAGATTTAACTAACTGCGGAGGGTTTTTCTTTCAACTGCTGATGCTATTCCATTCTTCGTTTATTGTATTCTTCTCTTTTAGTTTTGGTCCTATGTTTACCACTTAATGAACTGTTATTTAATCCTGACACTTTTCTAGATTCTTTTATAAGCATGGTCTTCTTTATTTTTTGACAAACAAACTCTTTCTGATCCCTCTTTGTGCTGTAGTTATCACCCTGTGTCTCTGTTTATTTATCTAACCTCTTTGAGAGGGTTGATTCTTCATCTTCTAATGTTTATAATCAATCAGGTTTGGGAGAGGGCCATTTTTCTGAGGCAACACTTTAAAAAAAAACTCTGACTCATATTTTAGAGGTCAAGTCCTTGTGCCTTACACTGCTGTTTCTTAACTCTGCACTTGATTGTTGACAAAAATGTTTACTTTCTCCTTTTGCTGCATTATTGCAAAACAGGTTACAATCCCTAGGATATCTCCTTAAAAAGTAATCAATACTTGTTCCTATTATTTAAAATCTATTATATATTTTCTTAGGAGCCATGATTCATGATCTGAGTATTAGCATTTTCTCTGGGATGTCCTACCATTGCTTTAAGCTAAGAAAGAGATTGTCATGCATTAAACTGATCGTTCTTTCCATAATCCATTGTGCCTTTTCCATTTAACATCAGAGTTTCCTCCACTTACAACCTCAGAATGTTAATAATCAGTTACTTTAATAATTTATTGAACTTACTGCAGGGATCAGTAATTCTCATTCATCATTCATTTGATGAATATGTGTAGAGTCTGGAAGCAATAAGCAGACAAGAGGAGACTGCAGCTTTATTAGCGTCTGCTTTATTTATTTCACGCAAGATTATGACAATAGTCTTCTGGCAGGTGTACCTAAATCTATTCTCCATCCCCAATCTTAATACAGAACCTTAATGCTTGGGCTGCTTTGGACTTTCCATGCTATTTTTATATCTCATTACAGCACATAATTCTTTAATGGGTCTCTATCTTTCTCTTAGCTGTTTTCAGATGGTTTCCTGATTTACCGAAAAGCTTCAGGAGATAGTGGGGAAAACAACACCTGGAGCACATCACATGGATAAGAACTCATATTTGCAACTATCCTGTGGTGACAAGGGAAAGAAATATTCTCAATCCAGTGGCCTTATTTAAAGTTACTTGTTCCCTTTTAAGGAGGACTGATTAGCAACTTCTATACTGTCACTGTGATGATTTTACTCAATACTTAATCAGTTTATTCATTTTCACCAATTCTTATGTTCATGTTACCAGAGTTTGATAAAGGAACTAGGGCAAAATCTTGTATTTTAATAGATTTCTGGTTTATGAGTTTGAGGAAATAGATAAAGAGTTTGTGTCATGACCTTCACCAAACAGAGTTTAAACTCCTGTTCTTTCTTGTTGCTGTGGGTTGTCAGGGAGATGTAAATAATTAAATCGTGAAAGTTACCAGTATCTCCTTCCTGGAGATTGTTGTCCTGGTTGTCTTTTAATAAAGGCTGCATCCCCTTTTGAAAAGGCTTTCCCTGAATCAACGGTATTGGTATCTAATGCCTGATTTGCAATTTTTCTTTTTAAAGATACTGTTGAGAATGATGTATGACTCTACTTGCAGAAAGATCTAGAGGGTACAGATCATATGGAACCTTTTCAGTCAGGATTTAAACCAGGATGTGGAACCAAAATGGCATTGGTCTCTGGTAGATAACTTTTATCAGCACTTGGATGCAGAGATATTGTACTGGTCCTATTTCATCACCCAAACCATGCTATCCTTCTGTAGGGTTAGAGGTCGTTTACAGTGGTTCTAGTCTTCCTAAGTGGTGACTTCAATCAGGAATTGAAATGGTTTCTGCATGAATAACAACCCTGTCTTGCTAAATTTCAGGCTGCTTCATCCCATCCAAGTTTCTACAGCCTTTAGACACTGGGTCAAAATCTTCACAGCATCTCCAACCTGGCCTGGTTTGTAAAGGTACAGATGAGTATTCAGCAGACTGATAATTTCTCATCTCAGCTCTATAGATAAGTTCTCAATGAGTTTCATGTCAATATTAAAAAGTACAGATTAGAGGATTCCATCCTATGGAACCTTCCAAGGGAATGCACATTAGACACTCATTCTTACTACAATCAACTGGTGTGCCTGCTTAGGAGAAAATCAAAACTATTGGAAAACATAGCTGAACTCTCAAACCTCACAGATAGTTTCCCCATTATTGTAGTTTTATTATGTTATTGCATAATAAAAAGAGGAGGAGGAGGAGGACGAGGACGAGGAGGAGGACGAGGAGGATGACGGCGAGGGGGAGGGGGAGGGAAAGAAGAACATATTAAGTCTGATACAAAATGTTGCTAATAGGCAGGACCAGGAAGGTTGCCTGTATCTGAAGGGGACATACCAACTCCTCTTTTAAGACATCTGGCATGACCTTCCAGAGTTACTGTCAGCCCTCCCAGATAAACCAGACAGGAAACATGATCAGATGGGCTAGTTCTATTTTTAATAGAATCTTGTAAGCCTAAAAGTACAAATCTCCTGCCGTCTTCTTTTTATAACCTGATCAATAAGGTGAATACCTTCCTAAATTTCTTTCTCTGGCTATTAAGCAACTCTGGCTTTTTGCCCTCTTGTCTGTCCTTTCCTATGCAGTATCTTTCATCCCTAGGGACATTCCCATATACCAGCAATATACATTCCGCCAGCTATCTAAAACAGCCAAAGAGGGCAGAAATCCCTTGCCTTATTTACTTCATCAGAGACCTTTGACCAAAAAGAATAGGTGAGGCATACAATAGTTATGTATTGTAGTATATTTCTCTACATTTTCATGTCCAAACTTCTAATTGAATCATATTAAGCTAATTAAGCTAACTTTAAACCAAAACAATCCCAGAAAAAAAATCCTGCTCAATCTATCCTTTATGATTAAATGTTTCATTGTAATAAAGTTGCATAAATAATAAGAAACTAGTCACACTACATAAATACAATAACAATATTTTAGCCATTTTTCTTAAATTATTTTTGCTGTAAAAGTATCTAATTATTAATCATTATTTCTAAACAAAAAAGTTCCATTTAAAAAAATAAATTTAGCAAGCTTAAATTCAAAACCATTTCTGAATTTAAATTACTTCATTGTTAAGAAACATAATGCTTTTCATATAAGTATTTTGTGTTCTGTTAGAATAATTGAATTATTAGAATTATTCCAACTTTTTTTAAAAAATACACCCTTGAGTTAAATTTGACTTCTTAGGATAACACAGACACAATCATATTAATTTTCTGACATTATGATAGTGGTTTGCCATTATTCTTTTCTGGGATCCTTTTTCATGTTCGCTGCCTAACTTTAGTAATTAAGTGCTATTATAGATTAGTAGTTTTTCTATCACCTTCTGAATTATTGAGCAGTAAATACTCTTTATTACCCATGAAAAGTGCTTTCTTAAATTAACAGTTTTATTTGGGTTGCTGAATTATAACACTTCCAGCTTTCACACTCTTAACAACACAAACTCTTCAACTAATGTCCACTATTAGCAGGAAGACAATATGTTTTTGAGACCCAGGCTGATTAGTTATATTAAATTAAACAGATCAAGCTGAAAGAATAAGGAGTTTCATATTATAAAATAATCCTAGTAGAAATAACTATCCTAAATCAATTAAACATGTACACTAAGCTCATAATTACATGTCATATGATTTACAGTTGTTAGACATTCATAATGTTTATACAAGTGATCTAATATAATATAATTTCTGGATTAGGAATTAAATCCAGGCAATATTTAAGAATGCATGCTATGCTACATTAAAGGTTTGTGTATAATACTATGATATATTTTACTTCCGACATATATACCATGGCATAATATTGTGTTGGTACAAGATACCTAGGAACTGTAAAGCAAAAATAGCAAAATTGATACCCTGAATTTAAGTGTATTTGGCATAAATACATTTGTTTGCGTTAATGTAGACCATATAATAATTATTAACAGCATAAATCTAGTGAAATGAAACCAGATAGCTTATAATATGGGATTCAGGAAATGCTTCTCTAAGGTTACTTTTAATTAATTATTAATTAATATTTTTGTAGGCTTATTGGCAAATCAAGACTTAAAATAACACTCAAAATCAAGGGTGGAAAGGATACCAAAAAAGTCTCTCCCATCACTCCAGCAGTTGGGATGATATAATAAATATAATGTGAAAAGAGATGCCGTCATTCAAAAAGATGGCAACCTGATCAAATATTGCTCTCTTGAAAATGTTTATTTGTCACACAACAAAGGCATGCATAACCCATGCAGTATTTTGTAGGGAAAAAAACCATTGCTAACTAAATTCTAAAACGGTGCTTACAATGCTTTGCTTAGAATTATAGCACAGCATAGATTCACAAAAAACAAGGACATATCATCTATCTTAAAATCATTTAATATTAAATAGATTTTCATATTTAGAGAAAATGTATGAGCATGAATTTTTACAAGTAATTTTTACTTGTAAAATCTTTACTTTCATATTTACAAGTATTTATTTTAATATGATCAGTTTCAAACAATTTTCAGTTGTTGGACAATTACATGTACTCTGTATTTATCTGTTTACAAACTCCTTGAGAATTAAGTGCACTGAAATCTTAATGAAGCAAAGACGTATTTCCATGCAGCTGGTTGCTGGAGCTTAACTCAAGACAATAATAATAGATAATTGTTTATTCTTTAAGGACCAAAATTCCTTGATAACAAACAGTTCATGAGTGCCTTCTCCTTCACCTTCTGCAGGTTGGATCAAGAAATGTGCATTGGTTTGAGAGATTCATTCTTTCTCTGAGGCTCTAAAGAAGAAAGCTATATCAAAAAAGTAATAAGGCATCTCTCAAGTCCACATTTGGTGAACTTCAGTAGCAAATGTTGCCTGGTTCTTGTTACCATAGATTCTCAGTGTTGTCATTTCCTTGTTTTATTGTTGTTTACCTCTGATCTAAGGAGTGAAGACATTGGCAGACAGAATGCACATTAGCTATTATTGTGTGCTAGCTATTTTGTAGACGCAACAATCTGGTATAGGATGCATTTTAAAAAGTGGCCAAATTAATGGAAAAAAACAACAACCTTCTAATATAATACTAGGATGGATATAAACTTGTTGAAGTCCAAATTTGGGGTAGTGGTTAATGCACAGGGAGACCATGAGTTCTAGTCCTGATTTAGACATGAGTCAGGTAGGTGATCTTGGTTCTCAGCCCTAGAAAAGAGGCAATGGCAAAGCACTCAGAAAACCTTGTCAAGAAAACTGCAGGCATTGGTCCAAGTAGTCTCTAGCAGTCAAAAACAGACTTGAAGGCACCCACATGCAACACACAGCCAGGTTCTAAAAGCTAAGGGAGTATTATTTATTTGTTTGTACAGCATCATTTAGGACATAAAACTGCAGCATGGATAGGCACATGCAATATGGATAGACTTCGATGCAAAAATAACCAACTCGTACATTATATATAGTGTGTATTAGAAAGAGAAGGATCCAAATGAGAAAACACAAGATTTCTTACTCTACTTTTGACAACAGCATTTTTCTTTGTTAGCAGAAGCCATTTTACCTGCTACAGAGTCTTATTTACTTTTAACATAACAAGCCCTGATAGGTTTTTTAAAAAACAACAACAACTTAGGAACTGGCATGCAGCAACAAACAGAAAAAAGAAAAAAGCTGTAACGCTAATATTCAAGTGGGATCTAAAAATCTGGGTAGCAAAAAAACATAGAAGAAAAATATGCCTAAAAATATTTAAAATCATGTGAGCAAGAACTTCTCTAAATAACTGGAAATTTTAAGACAAAAAATATATGAGTAAAAGTAATATTAAACTGGAAAGAATAATGAGGATAATAAGAGTTGAAAACTTGATAGTGGAACAGCTTCCTTGTGGGATGATGATCAAAAAATAAATGCCAGTTGTTAAAATATGATTGAAATCACATCTCTTAATGTATTGCCATGATCACATCTTGACTTTTGATCTTCTCCTTCCTACTACAGATACCTTTTGGCAAAAAGATTAGAAGATACAATCTTAGTCTGATTTTAAGCATCTTTATATTACCAGAGTGACTGTGCCTCTCTTTTGTTAGCTTAGTAGCTGATGATTCTTTGAGAAAATAATTTACCTAATTTTCACAAAACAGTTTACTTAACATGTTGACAGCCCTCTTAAGGTGAATTACAAAAACAACTAAAAAGAATATATTACTAACATCAGTAAAATCAACAATGAAATAACACCAATGATAAAGTGCTCTCCTTATCATTCCCTGAACAACCATCAAGCCTGATTAAATGTAGTTGAGATGGTAGGGGTGTGCATGTATCAAAGGTGATTCTGAAAAACTGCTTCAGACTCTGTGGAAACACAAGAGTATACCATCTCTCTGGAAGGAACTACTTTTTTTATCAGGCAAAACTGGAAAAAATGCAATTTTTAAGATTCACTTTTTGCAGGGTTTTGCAAAATCATGAAAAACTGCTTCAGTGGAACTGCTTCAGTGGACTGCTTCAGTGAAAAACAGATAAGTGCTGTAATTGTTTGTCCAAGGCTGGACTTTGGAGTCATTTTTGGAGAAAGCACAATACTACTACATGACATAATCATCAAGTGAAGGGATGAGTTGAAAACTATACCTGAAGTCCTAGGTTGCATCCACAGAGGGATAGTATCAAGGTCATCTGAAGTGCTAGTATAGATTTATACTACTTTGGTAAGACCACACTTGGAATACTGTGTTTTGGTCACCATGAAACAAAAAGGATGTTGAGACTCTAGAAAGAGTACAGAGAAAAGCAACAAAGATGATTAAGGGGCTGGAAACTAAAACATATGATGGATAGTTGAGGAATTTGGTATATATCAGGGGTGGGCTGCTTCATGGTCGCAGAGGCTTGGGCGAACCTCTACTTCTGATCTCTGGCTTAAAAAGCCAACAGAAGGATGATTAGGACAAGCATTATGCAAAGTGAAGGCTTTGAAAAATTATTATGTGATTTTGAACTGCTCACTACCTCTCAGTCTAACTTACATTACCACAGTTAATGTTTTAGGAATAAAACTATACAATGGTATTATGTTTTCTGCCTTAAACTCCTAAAGAGAGAACAGGTAAAAACTTAATTAATAAATCAGAGGGAGTTTTGAAGTAAAACAGGTCTCATGTACTTCATTTTAAACAGTGACTTAAATCTTTGATGCCTTTTGATAGGCAGAAGCTATGATTAACATTTCAGAGAATGGCAATGATGCCAAGTGGTTGTGCCATTCCCAGATTTTCTTTTATTTTGTTGAACAAACATTTTTTTATTGATGCCAGATCTTGTATTACCTTAGTTGAGATAAATAACTTTTCAACAAGGCCCATGGGAAATAATATTCTACTAAAAATCAAATGAATTAATAAATTGAAAAATTGAAATAATCTCATGAAATGTAATCATCAAATTGAATATACTATTGTGGTGTCAGTTCCAGTTATTAGACAGAATTTTATTATCTATTGAAGAAACTGGTCCAGAAGAAATTCATTTAGGTGGTGAATATAAGTACTCCAAGACATAAGTACCATATGTGCTAAGGGATCTTTCACCTTGGCACAGTGTATTCTATGAAGGAATCTGGCCTTTCATTTTTCTAGAATCTTAGATTTTATGCAGTGAAAGCTTCCAATAGCTTTCCATTATATGTTTTCATTTACAACCAAGTCATCTAATTTTTCCATCTTGTTTGAAGACTTCTAACATTAGGAGAACACTTATACAGTATGTCTTTTTTTCAAATGTTTCTGACATGATCCTTTTCCACAGAAGTTTTGTCTTCTTTTCATCCCATGATTGACATCTTTACCCATAAACTCATAGCTTATTTACTAGGCTTAATTTGATTTCCAGAACTGATCAACTACAATTCCAATTGTACTAGCATAAATTACTATTGCCTCTTCCCTTATGTAACAGCTTATTTTAATAGTATGTGACATCACAACATTTATACCATACAGGCAAATCAATTTCTCTCCCCCTTTATTATTGTTGTTGCAATAGATATGTCATAGCTACACATTCCAATATTATAGAAAAATTATGAAAATAAACTATGCAAAAATAATGAAATAATGAATTACTAAAAAGTTAATTAATTACAAAAAAACCCTAAACATACAAATAACCAAAAAGAATACAAAAAGGGGGAGCATCTGAGTTCGTTCATAATGCCTATTAAAACATGTATTTTTAAAGTAGAATTATTCCAAAGAGTTAATCCACCCAGTTAATCTTACAGCCAAAATACAGCCAAAAATATATTTCTGTTGAATCTACACGAATGTTACAAACCATTATTTCTATATTTTAATGATCTAATTATCTACCACCAAGAGCTCTCTCACCTTCCCAGAAGACTATTCCTAGTATGAGATAATATAGATTTATCACCCATTGATTTTGTTCCACATAGGAGCATTGCCTTTATTCTTGAAATGATACTGTTAGTTCTCAAAAGTCATGTTCTAACTCACAACAAGTTAGCTGTCACCTTGAGAAAAGAATGAAGCTATCCTAGTTCAAAAGGTCTCATATACCTACTACTGTGATCATCTGAATATATTCAGCTCAGTCACTTTGATTTCAAGGAAATAGATGTGTTCCTTCAAAATCAGGAGCTCTTTGTACCAAGCAAAAACTCACAATGTATGCCGATTATATAGAGTTAGTAACTTTGTATTTTAAGACCCGGAGTGGCACAGTGGTTAGAATGTAGTACTGCAGGCTACTTCTGCTGATTGCTGGCTGCCAGCAGTTTAGCAGTTCGGGTTTCACTGGCTCAAGGGTGACTCAGCCTTTCATCCTTACAAGGTCGGTAAAATGAGGACCCACATTGTTTGGGGGCAATATGCTAACTGTGTAAACCACTTAGAGAGGGCTGTAAAGCACTGTGAAGCAATATATAAATCTAAGTGCTATTGCTATTTATACTCTTTACAAATTACTTGACTGAAAAGATAGTTCCCATGTTTTTTTTTAGAGAAGCTGAAACTCTGCCTTCCTCACCCAGTAGATTAATAGGCTGTGGAGATGGGCAGTCAGAATGGCCCTCCCTGCTGACGTCCTCTAGTTTGTGTTCTTTGTAAATCTTCTCTGCCCCTATTTGCCATCTTGTATGTTCATTCAGATTGTGATTCCCCAGTTATTTCACTTCTGTCCAGTTTGTGAGTGCCACATCAGCTGAAAAAGAATAACAGTATAAGACATGTACTGATTAATTTTTGATCTGAAGTTTTGGTTAAGATCTTACACAAGAAGGATAGATCCATAAATGAAGAGACAACTGTCAAATCAACAGGCACATTTTCAGAAAATCAGAGAAACATAATATCAGAGAGCTGACATAAGATAATGGGAAGAGCAAGAGAATACGAAGTGGGTTATGTTGAATTCCTTAACTACGATGCCTTTAACCATGTAGGTGATATTAGAATATGAAATGTATTAAGGTTAATGAGCCTACCAGAATACTTTATTATTCTGAATAATCTTCACACTGAACAAGATGTTACTGTAAAAATTAAATTTGGAAAAGCAGAGGGGTTGAGAGATCAGAAGAGAATCAGACAAAGATGTCTAACTCAAACAGCAAATATCAGAATGACAAGGATGGAGCGACCATCAAAATCAGAGTTAAAACTTTGAGATATATAGAAAATGTCATTTTGTTGGCTACAAACAAGGAAATCTGAAAAAGCTCATTATGAAATTAAAAATGGTAATTAAAAAAAATGTTGGTGAATATTAAGAAAACAAACATCTTGCAATATTAGTGAACTTAGACTTGATGATGAAGCAAAGGAGATAAATAATTTGTTTTCTTGAGCTCATAAGTTGATAAAGATGAATAACAAGCTGAAGATGTAAAGGGAAGTTAATGCTAAGGAGAACTTAGGCAAAATCATAAATGGCAAAAATATTTTTAGGTAACAGAACTTTAGAAAAGTTAAAGCAATTATTTTTCTAGTACTATTGTAGGGCTGTGAACCTGGACATTGAGAAAAGGCAAGATAAAAATGTAAACTTCTTCAAATTACAAATTCAGAAATGATGACTATGAAAACCAAGGACTAAAAGATCCACCAAGAAACCAGATCTAGACTAGATAAAAACTAGCTGCCTCCCTGAAGCAATAATTAGCAAGAAGAAATTCACACTGTGGGCATGTGATGAAAACAGTTGATGGATAAGAGTCACTGACAGTGAGTTGGGCAGTCATCTAAACTTTCATAAATAAATAAATGAATAAAGTCATCTGTCTGCACAAGTGACTAATAAATTAATATGAACATGTACTGCTTGAGCAGGAGGCTGGATTAGAAGACCTCCAAGGTCCCTATCAGCTCTATTCTGATTGAAATAAATACATAAAATGTCTTTGGAAAAGCTGCTAGTTATTATTCAGTCAGGTTAAGATGATGAGTATTTGTTCATCGAGTCAGAATAAATTATAGGTAGTCCTCAATTTACAACCATTTTTAAATGCCCATTTGAAGTTATGATGATGCTGAAAAAGTCATTTACACTTACAACTTTGAAGTTAGATCATAATCATAATTTGAGTGCTTTGCAATCGGCATATATTTACAAAGGATGTGGCATCCTGGGATCATGTGATTGTCATTTACAGCAATCTCAGGGCTCTTCCCCAGTTAATAGAGGAATCTAGATTCACTTAGTGATTCCTGGGAAAACAAGGTTGTAAAAGTCAGGCAATAGTCATTTAACGATCACCTTATTTAGCAATGTAAATTCCATTCCCAATTGTTGTTGCAAATCAAGGACTACAGATAAACGTGATTCAGTGGCTACTAATCATTCAGCTATCACTGGAAACCAGATCTGGGAAACTCTCTTTGCATCTTCTATGCTTATCCAGAAAAGAGAACAGCAAAGTTTTGGGTATCCCTGGCTCAACCTCGTGCATGTATGGTCAGCAATGATGGTAGCAATGATAGATGTGTGAGCTGTGGAAGAGAAATGCTGAAAATTGATTCAAAGAGAAATATGTATATCTCACAGGATATACATAAAAGCTAGGAAATTGGTATAACTTGAATGAATGTTAAAGGAGACAAAAGCATCCTTCTCACTCAGCGGTATTATTACAGATGAGTCAGAACTTAAAAGAAAAGAGAACCTTGATAGTGCTTGATTTTTCCAGGATACTGTTTGTAGCTTTGAATAGTTCTAAGCTTTGAATAATAGCTTGAACAGTTGACTAAAACCTGCTTGTTCAAGATAATAGATAAACCAATTCTCCATTACCTTGGAGATGTACTTGTTTCTGATTAAAGACTAGTGCTATAGTAAAATTGTGCTTCACTTACATAGTTTAGCATCTTTTTTATAAACTGATTGAGTTAGTAAGAAAGCTTTTTAAACAATGCATAAAAAAGCCCTTCCATACTTCATGGAATACCAATAATCTCCTTCTTAGCAACTGCTTACTTCTCTATGACATTCAAACTTAAATGAAATGTGACACCTTTAAAGTAGAATCTCAAAAGTTGGCAAAGCATGGAAATACCACATATGCACAGCAAACTAGATTAAAGAGTTTAGCACTTGAGACATTTTTACTTAGTGTTAAAATTCAGTTGAATTAACTATTCCTTTGGGTTTCTGTTTTCCTCAAAATATTCTTTAAGATTCATTTCTTTCAAAATTGGCCTTTTAACTTTTGCAAACTGAACAAGATTAAATAAATTGATTAAAGCCTCTCCAGTGTCATGATACTGATTGGCTTGGCTATACTTACATTGATTGTTTTAAACTAAAGTTCTCAGAGGACTGTACCAGTTCAAATGACATATTAAAGAAGACTTTTTATAATTAGATGTAGTCCTAAAGTATTTACCACATGGTAGACCAGAGGTATAGAAAGAATACATAAATAAAATACAGTCATAGCCTATGTGAATAAGGAAAAATAATTATTTTATCATAGTTCCACAATTATTTTTTAATGTTTTATAACTTAAAATGTACAAAAAAGAAAAAAGGGAGAATAAAATAAAACAAAGAATATGTTCACCCAGACACAAACACACTCTTAATTAAAATGGGATAATCATGGAATGGCCCCAAATAAATGCCTCAATGTCCTTTCTTTTCATTATTTACATATCCAATATTTTGAAGATGACATCCAATCATTATTAACCCTCCTCTGATGTCTGCTACATTGAGAAAGAATAGTTTATTAAATTAAATTCATCTCAAGATATATATAGACATATACACACACAAATGTTACAGGATACAGTAACTTTTCCACCTGCTTTTCCTGCAAACTTACATTAGCTGTCTTTATAATACCCACATTTCAAAGTTGTCACATTTTAAATCAACTCTTGATTCAAAGGCATAATCATCCTTGTGCTTTTACAGGAGTCATGGTACAAGATTTTAAAGGGCCTAATTTCCTAATACAAAGTTTTTAAAGACCTAATTCCCACAATGGAAGAATGGATGATAAAGGTCATGGAGTTAGCAGAGATGCCAAATTGTTTTATTTAAAGAGAAGAAATTATCCAGTTTTGTTTCTATTTGGGAACCACTTCGGGACTTTTTGCTTAAAACTGAAAAAAAAATCAAACTCATTTTAGATTCTGATTAGAATTTGTTGTTAAAGAAATGGCTTGAAATCTTTAGAAGTGTAAAGCAAAAGCTTGAGATTGAAATTTGTTCAAAGTCTACTTCACTGAAAAAAAATCAGTCACTACTGTTTTCTTTCTATTTGAACCCCCTTTCCTTCTTTTTCCTTTACTTTTGTTTCTTCCTGTACTTTTTGAATATTTTTTTATTTTATTCAGAAAATTAGGGTAGAATACAAACTCCAAAAAAGGAAAAAGAAATTTTACAAAAGCAAAACAAAGATAGACAAACCGTTAGAAAAGTTTTAAAAAATGTACATTAAAAAGACAAACGACAAAAACACATATACTTTTATTATCCCCCTCAGTTGAATACTGATAAATATATTG
>JANHFL010008165.1:0-13294 GCA_032468155.1 Oxyrhabdium leporinum
AGAAAGAAAGAAAGAAAGAAAGAAAGAAAGAAAGAAAGAAAGAAAGAAAGAAAGAAAGAAAGAAAGAAAGAAATGATTTTGGAGACATTATTTAATGAGAGTAAACATCTTTTTTTTAAAAAAGCAAAGGAAAAGAATACAAAGTTAGCTTATCTGTTCAAGGTTAAAATAAATATAGTATGTGGCTTCTAGTAATGCTTATTTATATATTTTCTTGACAGGAACTGAATGACAAAGTTTTAAAGATTTTTAATAGATAAGAGATAAGATGTGAAAAAGTGGTTTTGTTCTAAAATCATAGGTGTCTACTTATTGAAACTGTCTGTACTTGTCTTGATGAAGGGCGAAATAATTTCTTAATATGTTTTTACTGTGTTCTTGTTTTTTCTAGTTTATATTTTTGCAACTATAAACCTTTATAAAAATTATTATATATAAAGAAGAATGCCATCTGGTAGACCCAAGAAGGGGGTCTTTTCTGCTGCTAAGCCTTGCCTTTGGAACATCCTATCACCACTCTCCAAGGTTGGGCTGGAGTCAATCTTATTGGGTTTCCAGAAAGCCTTACAACTTTGATGCTTCCCCCAAAGAGCAGGAAGTGAATGGCCCCTGTGATGCTGGTATTAATTTATTGATAATTGGAATTGTCCTTGGTTGTTTTTTTATCCTGTTGGTTTTGTTTAAAATTCACATTACTTGCCCATAATTGTTGTTGCAAAATAGTGGCATATAAGTTGAATAAACAAATAAATGAAGATTTGAGAATGGCGTAGGGATCCCAAAAGGAGGGAATTGACTTTTTTCACAATATTGCTTCATAAGGGGGCGACCATATTTTTAAGGCTGGTTTATTATATATCAAGAATCTAACACAAGATAAGCTTTAAGCCTCCATTCCAGTTAAAGTGAAAAAGTGCAAAGATCACAGAAAAAGTCACTATTTTTCTTTGATAGCAAAATACTTGTATTAAGTTTTTACAATTTATTACAAAATGATATAGTCCAAGCCTGACTATTAGTACAATGCAGGTTCAAAAACTGAGACCTTATTGTTTTCATTAGCTAGCCTGCAGAATCCAATCTACAATCCACCTTCCAGGAAAACAGGATCACTTTTTTGACAATAGTCAAATACTCAATAATGTAAAGCCCTTCATAAATAAATTGCAACCTTTGAATCATCTTATAATTCTTTGTTTGTTTGTTTGTTTTGCCAAACTGACATGTATGCCTTGACTCCCAGTAATTCCAATCTTTCCACAACTGGTAACTGGATCACATTGTCAGGGTTCCAGCAAAGTCACGCTCTTCCATTCAGCACTCAGAAACCAAGTTATCCAACTAAGAATTTATTAGAGAAACCATGTTGGCACATCTGGGAAAACCCTGAATCTGAAGCCCCAGGTTTTCCCCTCCCCAAGAGAAATTCTAAGATCCACCTCCCGGCCAGCCCCAATGATCACATGGCCCCATCCACTTCCAGATGAAACGGATGCCTTCCTTCTGGCACTCCTCTTCCAGGTGCCAGTTGACATGTCCTTGACTCTCTGGGTAAGAAAGTTATAGTGTCTATACTCCCCTGCTACATGTGAATATCCCCCCTCCCAATTTCCCAGGCACTAAATGTGGCAGCCGCAGAGGCCTTCTACAAATATAGCTCCCAAGGCTGACATAGATTTCTTACTCTTTCCTTACTTATGAATGGCTATATTGCCAGATTTAAGGGGAGAACAGAACAGGGCAAAATGTTTCTCTGCATAGATTGCCTCTCTCCAGATTGGAGGAACTGCCAAAGAATTGAAAAGTGTATAACAGGAAAACAATATCTTTGATCTCCTTGCATGCAAAAGGAAGATGAAATGCATCATTAAAAGAAGTTTGAGAGCACTTAGAGGATGAAGCAGAAAAAAATGGAAGTGTTTTTCCCAGGGAAGAACAGTGGGTGGTAATCAGAAGACAGGAGTTTATACAGAATTAGTTTTGGGCTGTCTTTGGTACGATGCAATAATAGCATCTCTTTTATTTCAGTTGTTCTTGTTCTGTTTCATCGGTAGGAGTCCCAGGTTGCTAGAAAAACAACCAACATTACCAAGATGTGTATTGTTCTGTGTATTTTATACTGAAAATAGATTGCATTTATCCAAGATGCAGCTTTAATAGACACCGTTATCTTTAAGGCTAGAATGTCAGAAAAGTCATTGTCTATTCTGTGAATTAAGAAAGTAATAAAATGCTGACCTTTTAAACAAAGCTTCCATATGATTGGTTCAGTATTAGGCTCCCTCAGTAGGAGAAGTAAAGCAATAAACATGGCAAGACATCAAAGCATTCAGTCAGTAAAATTCCACAGAATATAACAAAGGTCAAAATAAGTAGATGGCAACTAGATTTGTTCAGATATCAAAATGGTATATCATAGGAATATATGTGTGTGTGTGTGTGATTGAAAGTAATAAAAGTAATATGAAACAAGAAAATGGGGGGGGGGAAGAATCAACGAGTAAGCTAAAGGTGCAAGAAAGAAAAGAGCGAAACAAAAATAGAAAAGAAAAAAAAGTATCTTGCCATTTTTTTTACATCAGTTATATTTGATGAGAAACGTTTATTTGCAACTGTAGGTTTTACAAAATTTACAGCAATTATCAGTGCAAGTATGAATTTATCTCTTACTCGTGTGTCTTTTCTTTCTATTACTTAATGTCTGATCATCAAAAACTACAAATCACAAATTTAATTTGTGCTTCATGCAAAAAGACTGTAAGGCATCTGGTCAGTGATAAATGTTATCTTTTTTTTCCCCCTGATCAAAGAAGTAAATTTAGCCATCTTAGCAAGGTCTATGATCTTCAACAATTATTCCTCCATTGTAGATAATTCTGCATCTTTGCATTTTTGGTTCATCATGGGGAGGGGAGATTTTCTGTGGGACTTCCAGTTCCAGATGGACATCTAGGAGACACTGAAGAAAATGTGGAAAGTCAAGGCCAAAGTAGTTGTAGACTCAGTCAGGGGCTGTGACTCCTAAGCTAGGAGAGTAGCTCCAACATATCCCAGAAACAATATTGGCACTCCAGAACACTGCAGTGCAAACACACACACACACACACAAATATATCTAAGATATATCCCAGGGGTGTCTAAATGTCATAATAAATATGTAAATAAAATATGTCTACCATGAATGGTCCTACAGAGAACATTGTACAGAATAAATGATTTATCTTTTCTATAAATAAGCTCCCAGTATTCATTGTGCATATAATTTCTCATTTTTGTAGCCCCAAGTTCTGATATGGATATTAACATCATGGAGTACAGAATATCTTGGATAAACTTTCTCCAAGCAAATTGCTTTCCATTCCACATATTCAAGAGCAATGAAAAATTAAGTATGGTAGAAGTGCCGCTGTGTTGTTGCACTGCTAGTGAGAAAGTTGAAGATTGCGTATACTACTGAATTTTTGCAAAGCACTAAAAATCTCATCCAAGTTATGAACTTCACTTTTATACCTTCTTAAATAATACAGGTAGTCCTCAACTTATAATAGTTTACTTAGTAACCATTTAAAGTTAGAATGGCATTGAAAATAAATGACTTATGACCATTTTTCACGCTTATGACCATTGCAGCATCCCCATGGTTACATGATTTACATTTGGATGCTTGAAAACTGATTCACATTTATGACAGTTGCAGTGTGCGGGGGGATGACATCTGATGACCTTTGGCGACCATCTGACAAGGAAAGTCAATGGGGAAACCAGGTTTTTTTAATCAATCGTGTTACCAATTTAACAGCTGCAGTGATTCACTTAAAAATGGTGGCAAAAAAGCCGTAAAGTGGGGCAAAATTCATTTAACAAATTTCTCACTTAGCAACATAAATTTTGGGCTCAATTGTGGTCATAAGTTGAGGATTATCTGTATCATTATGGCTGGAGAATTCTGGGACACTGTCTAGAATCACCTTTTTCTCTACTTTACAGAGTATCATATAGGAAATTACAGGAATAAGAGAATTATGGGTTGTTGTTTTTTAAAGCTGTTGTGGTTCAGATGAGTCAGAGAAGATGAAGGGGGTACCTGGGTTACCTTTGGGGCCTGCGGAAGGCTCTGAGGAGCAGAAGGTCTCAGACCCAAATGCAGAGCAGGGCCTATCTATCCATGCTCAGGCAGAGAGACAACTATTTTTGGGCCCTGAGCTGAGCGAGGGGGAGGAACAGCTGAGGCCTGTCCCAGATGCACGTATGCACAGGGAAGTGCAGAGAGGAGAGCAATGTAGGACTGAGGGCCAGCTATCCAGAAAAAGAAGGAGATGTTAACAAGTCCCTCCCTGGCTGGGATATAAGGAGGAGGGGTGTGAGAGTCACGGTTGTCAGAGACAACTGTTCCTGCTCCAGAAGAGTTCCCTCCGGTGGATTTCCCTGCCACTCTCCAGGTTGGACAGGGCTCTTTGTGTTGGGATTGAAGTGCTAATTGAGGCTCCCTGTGGAGAACTCAGAGACTGCTACTGCTTGCGAATCACCTAAGAATGCGTGACCTGGAGCTTTGTCAGTGAATGCCTTGTATTCCTGCCTTTAAATAAAAAGGGGTTTCTCCTCACGAGTAGGCTGTTGAGTGGGGCTCATGAAGGCTGGGTCAGAACAAAAGCGTCAGAAGCTTAAGAATGCAACAAATTACTCTGAGTGTTGATGGATGTGTCTGAGCAGAGGTGATAAAACCTTCTGCCTATATATATGCTTCTGGATTCCTGCGCAGAACAGAAGGTTAGACTTGATGGCTTTCCCAGTTATATGATTCTCTCATTATCTGTCCAACGATACCATTTTGAGGAATTATGGATTGTCCCTTTTTTTATGAAAAGTGAAGTGGAACTATTTTATAATAGAAGCAGACCATATATGCACACACACATACACAAACTGCTATGGAGTGATTTAAAATAACCTCCAAAATTAAATTACAGACCATATCACTGTTAAAAGGAATTAAACAATCTTCTATATCAGAGAAGCCATAAATATTTCTCTCTAATCTTACAGCTCATTGTAACATCTGAATTCTGGGTCTGAATTAGAAAGGGAAAAAAAAGGATTTTGACATCATATTGGAAGACCTTAAATGAGGGTGACAAAATAGGATCACGTATCTTTACAAAATATATACCTTAGAAAGATATGTTCTATGGATTCAACCAATACCAGGGCAAACTCTTGCAAAATGGGATTATCCTATATTTCCTTACATAGTTATCTCCAAGAAGATGCATTGGAATCTAGCAATATTGTTGAAAGAAACAATCTCTCTGGTTAAGTTCCAATCTGGGAGAAAGATGCTGGAAACATGGAGGAATGGAAAGATGGTTTAATGATGAACAGACCCACCAGCGATTATGGTTCTGGTGCAGCTGACAAAATGAAGTTGAAAGTGGATGGGGGGAGTTATAGCTTCTTTGGGCTTTGTATTTGAGCTACCTGTTCCTGTGCAAGAACACATATTCTATTGGCTGTTGTCAGATTCCTATGGGGTTATGTAGGGATCATGGAGGGGTCATAACTAGCTCTATAGTCAAAAGAGGAAATGCAAATCCTAGGTGTTTGTCTGAGCTAATCTGGTCAACCTCTGGCTTATTGTTTATCTGAGTCCCAGGTGAAGTTTGGACTGCTCTGGAATGGTGCAATGAAGGGACTTGTGTTCGGAAAGCGTGTTGGGCAATTCCTATTGTAGTTTAATGACATTTATCCTGTGTTGGATATTGGGTGAGGAGCTGTCCTACCATTCTGCCTTTGTTCAGACTTTGCTGCAGGGAGTGACTTGAATGGATTTCTGCCTGCAGTATTTGCTTTGCTTATGAATAGAGCTATCTAGATACTTCTCTTCCTCTTTCAATAAGCTCTTTATCTTTTAAGTGTTGACAT
This sequence comes from Oxyrhabdium leporinum, assembly GCA_032468155.1. NCBI lineage: Eukaryota > Metazoa > Chordata > Lepidosauria > Squamata > Cyclocoridae > Oxyrhabdium > Oxyrhabdium leporinum. The sequence goes on from JANHFL010008165.1 coordinate 5,920, forward strand.
CTGCCATGGGCTATTAAGAAAGACTTGGGGGCTGCTTCCTGCTTCTCAAAACATGTTTCTCCATTTCTCCTTTAGGGAAATATAATATTCTTCCTTTTTTAATATTTCCCAAAATATTTCATTCTTCTGGGAGAGGGGTTGGTTCCCACAATAAAATAGAAGCCAGGTCCAAAAGAGTTTAATTAAGGTTTGTTTTTTTACCAGCGTTATAAGCAGGGGATCACTACAGAGAAATATGTTTCTAAGAGCTCCTAATTTTGGAACAGTTTTCCATTACTTGCTCCATCTTCTTGTCCCAACATTCCAAAATTCAGAGGTCTCTAGACGTTGAAAAGAGGATAATCACCAAAACCAACTAGGTTTGATGATTGTTTCCTTATACAGTAGCATAATCTCCAGTGAATTTATACTCAAAATTAAATTGTCCATGTATTTAATTACTTGAGGATTACTTAATTGGCTGCTTAATATTCCATTGCTTTTCAGCATTCAACATTTGACAAGCTGGCAGGAACCACAGACTGACGTATTGTGATATGATGTAGGGTACAAGTCTGAGCTGATAGGTCTTGTTCTGTTTCTCGACACTATCTTAATATAATTTGCAATCATATTGATGATATGGCTTGACACTAATGATAAAGGAGCTGTAAAAGATTTGAATGGAACAAAGATTTGAATTGGGTTGGTTACATCATTTGAATATTTTCATGTGAAGTAAGCCTGTAGCATCACTGCTTTAAATACCAGCTCTGATTGCAGATTATCTATGTCAGGAGAGATATCAGTAAATTTCAATTCTGAATGTTTCATTTCCTTGTCAGTGATGTTTATTAAGATGGGACACAAGTGCAGTGTTGTTCCTGTTTGGAAACAATATGGGAACATTGTGGTAATTATATAAAAAAGAAATATATGAACAGTAAGAGAAGAGAAAAATATAAGTAAGGAAATGTTTGTGAGTATCTACTAATTAGAAAGCTGAAAGTATTTGCTTTGTTCATTAATAAACAGAAATAGCAATAGCACTTAGACTTATATACCGTTTTAGAGTGCTTTATAGTTGTCTCTAAGTGGTTTACAGAGTCAGCATATTGTCCCCAACAATCTGGCTCCTCATTTTACCCACCTCAGAAGGATGGAAGGCTGAGTCAACCTTGAGCGTGGTGAGATTTGAACTGTCACACTGCAGGTAACCGGCAGTCAACAGAAGTAGCCTGCAGTACTGCACTCTAACCACTGTGCTACCGTGGCTCATACGAAATCATGGACTTTCGTGTATATTAGACACTTTAAAAAATGGAGGGGGAACCGCACAGGTTATGTGAATTGAGCATGTCAACATTTTTTTCCCACTGAGAAGAACCTTCTTCATGAATTCTTGCTTTTGGAAAATAACTCAAGAATTCAATTTATGATCAAGGTGCTTGATCATAGTGAGGCGGGCCCCCTGTACTTTGCAATGAGCCAAATAATATTAACTAAAATTAAAAATTGTACCAAAAACTGTTCGCTTTGCAGCACCACAACTGGGACATGTACTACAGGACACTATCCATGCTTCTTGGATGTCAGAGATGGTCTATAATAGAAGTAGCCAATATGTGGCTCTCTCTTGCTGTTATTAGACTAGATGTCCCATCAGTTTTGGCTACATTGGCTGGGTCTGATGGAGTTCCATGATCTGGAAACCACATAATTATTTATCTCTGACTGAATAGAACCTTCCAGTCCATTTCCACCACCACTGTGTGGTAGAACATCATATTTAATAATAGTAATTTTTTTAGAAATTATGCATACAACAATAATAAAATAATACAAACTAAAAAAAGATAAAAGACTAACACATAAAAATAGAAGGTGCAGGAAAATAGAAAAGGAACAAAAATATAATAAAACAAAAATAAATAAATTACTCTTCTGTTGAGAGCTCTTCATGAAATTGCCATCATCAGCTCTGTTATTAGTGGCTCCATCTTCAGTTCATCATTTCTTCCTTTCTATGTGATAAAACATAGAGGAAGAATGGCAGTGGGCAACTGTTTGCTCTTCAAAATACTGTATCTGCCCTGATTGGGTTCTGATAAAGTTCTGATATATCCTACAATTCCTCCAAGCAATTTTTCCCCCTAAAATGACTGATGGCTTTCAGTTGTAGTAAGGATTAAGGGAAATTAGTCAAATGAGACTCCAACTTGCAGTTAAAATAATTCAATGCTTTTTAACATTTATTTAAATAGTATCACACTAAAATCATATTAGGTAAGTGTTATCAATCCTTTGAAGAAGGACGAGCAATGTTACATTATTTACAGTCATTTTTTTCTAGAAGAAAAAAAATATCTATGGAACACAAACATGTATCAAAACAAATTGCATTGTTTGCAATGGCGGCAAGGAAGATACGGAAACACATCCTGACAAATATACTTACCATTAATATTAGAGGAGTCGTATGAAACTGATACGATTGCTGTATTTTATATGTGTATTTTGCTATAATATACGGTTGCAAATGATTGGTTTTACATATTAAAAGCTAAACAGCTGCTGCTGGAATGATTCTGCATTTATTTTCCTAGAATCATTTCAATAACTTATATTACATTCAATATTTATCTCGCTGAGAACTCTACTGTCTTAGAATCCCTAGAGATGAATGTAAATACTTTTGATGGATTTCACTCTATAAAGATGGAAGACATGAAGTCGTATACTGTGACAGATATCTTAGCAATTTTTATACCATCTTGCTGAAAGATCTGAAAATGTGAATTTCAATCGTGGGTTGTATGATCGTAAGCAGCTGAGAAAACAATGGCTGCTCACTTGATTTGCAGCTAGGGGTTGGTGGAAGCCATCAGATTTCCACAGAATCATTAGTGCTAGGTGGTGAACATGGCTTGTAACTCTGGATGGTTGTATCTTTAACTTGCATTGTTCAGTGAAGCCAACTAAAATATGATACATACTGTAGTTTTATTATAGCAGGCCATGTTACAACATGTATTACTAACAATAAAGACAAGAACAATTTGTACAAGTGCTGTAGCTTTAGCTTTCTCTTGTTATAACACAAACCTGTCACAAATCATGCTATTCTGTTACTTCACTTAAACCAAATATGGTTCAGTTAAGAGATTCAGATTATTTGCAGATAATGGGCCTTTAAAATGATGATGCCTGTAATGCTGCTGTATTGTAACTTCTGTCATACAAAGAAATCTCCTTGGTAGGTTTATTTTTGCAATGCGGTAGCAAAATAAATGTTGACATCACTAAAGACTAATATAACTGGTTTTCAGAGTTCATATTCTAATGTACTATAAAGCCTGAATAACTTTCATTTTATTGTTAGATTAATCTGGCTGGACTGTATAACATTGAGGCATTAATGTGACTCACTAAGAATTAAACAAGAAGGGTTCAAAGGGAATGCAAGATCTTAAATATTAAAATATCTGTACCTCTCAAGAGCTTCAATTTCTGTTCAAACTGCTTTCATTATGTCCCTGAGGAAGCTTCAGTTTCTTGCTTAGGAAAGTAAGTTTGCAACAGACAGTGATTGTGAAGGCAGAGAGAAGCCAAACTACATGAGAAATCTTAACCAATTAACATTTGTGGGAAGACTTATTGTTGTGCCTCAGTGTACAACATAATTTTGAGTAACTTATGCACCTCTGGTAATTGAGAGGTTTGAATAAATAGAACTCTTTTATTCTCCATCTCCTGCCTCCAGGACCCCTTGTATAATTCCATTAATGCAATGGCACATCTACTTTATTGTTCTACAGCTAGAACATAAGAGAAGGCACAATATCCTACCGTAGATGGTAGGATAATAAACAGTTTCCTCCAACATTTACTTTTATTTCTCTATTTCATAAAATTGAAGATTAGAATAATCTTAGAATAAAAGTAAAATTTGGAGGAAAATGGAGTATACCTAGGTTCTTGTGTGTTGTTATGATGGGGAAAGAGTTATTTTTCTGACATATAACCAGTCACTACAGGATATTTCCCTTGTCTTCTTACCAAATGATGGTTTTCCTTTCTTCCTATCCAGTCCAATCGTGCATGCTTAGTGCTTAGTGCTTAACTGCTAAATGTAATAGAATAACATAATTGGAAGGGACCTTAGAGGTCTTCTAGACCAATCCTCCAATTAAGCAGGAGACCCTCTACCATTTCAGACAAATGATTGTCCAATCTCTTCTTAAAAACCTCCAGTGATGGAGCAACCCACAATTTCTTCCACTGATTAATTGTTCTCACTGACAGGAAATTCCTCCTCAAGTGTGGATTGGATCTCTCTTTGATTAGTTTCCATCTAATATCTCCTGTATTGACATCAGGTGCTTTGAAGAATAGGTTGACCCATTCTTCTTTGTGACAGCCCATTAAATATTGGAAGACTGCTATCATGTCCCCCCTAGTCCTTCTCTTCATTAGACTAGATATAGCCAGTTCCCACAACCATTCCTCATATGTTTTAGTCTCCAACCCCCTAATCATCTTTTGTATGTATTGGAGATATCGTTTTATGGCATCTATGCTATTTAAATGAAGGCAGATACATTTCAGTGAACATGCAAAATGAAATGAAACACTGCAGGCCAATTCAAAGATGGAAATGGCCATTATCTTTATTGGAAAAAAAAAAGTTACAACTTGTAATTGCAGCAACTATTACAACATAGGGCATGCTAAAAGCCAGCTGTAGCTTCTATGAATATAGCTATCTCAGTATTCTTTAAATACCCAAGTATTTAAAGTACCTCCAAGAGGTTTTCCTGAATTGTTTAAGTGGAAACTTCAATTAATTTTGTCATTTGCCTATCTTTCTATAAGTAATTAAAATTCTGTAACCTTCATTAATCTCTTTCTGATTATGTTCTTCAGGTCACATGCTTCTTGTGCAAAGCATAAGAACTACCTCACAATTAAAGAAAAGGCCACTCTTGGCCACCATTGTATCGGTAATCATTTTAGTAAGTGCTCCTTTGTAGTCTGTGTCACAATCAGCCAGATGTTTAGATGGATTTGCCATTTTTATCCACTTATCAAGTCCTCCCAAGAAGCTGGGATAAGCAGATGTTATTGTTTGGTGATGTTAAAGGTATCAGTATGCAGGTTATAAGCTGTTCTAACTAGAGCTGCCTTTTACAATTGACTAATGGTGGTTTTGTCAATGCTAATCACATTCAAGCTGTTACATTGTTTTTGGATATTCTCTTCTCATCAGACTGGATTTGTAATCTCAGATCATTATATGTTTGTTTATTGAAACTCTGGCATGCTGTCATGTTCTTCAGAGCCCCACAACCACATCAAATAATCCCTCATTTGGGGGCAATTATTATTTATTTATTTACTTATGTATTTATTGTACAATGCACTGAAAGATGAAGGCCTCATCACTAAAGTTTATGAACTGTAATCTAATTTGGTGTAATTAACATATTTGAATTAAGAGAATAAACATATTTTAGTTATTTATTAAGTTTTATATATTAATTAATTAATTAACATATTTTAATCCAGAGAATTCTTAAAACATACCATTTAAAAAGAATCAACTTTCTTCTACCGGTAGTCAGCTTTGAGGGTTCAAGATCAATTGCTCTTACTGAACCAAGAATTTTTCCAATTTTCTTTTAAGACCATCCAAGTTAACGGTCACAAAATTTTGTGGTTCCACTGGCTAATTATGAAAAAAGTAGAAGCTTTACCTGTTTGCAGCCTTTGTTTTCTATTTCTAAACTTAACCATCCTGAAATTTCCCTCAAGCAACTGATACTTTTCACCTTCTGGCATTCTGGAATTTTGCAGAATGCTGGCAGGCTGTGTTATAACCCACAAATCCATGAAAACTGGTTTATAAATATACAGCTGCAATTAATATGGGATGTATCATGGCTGTATGGAAGAGACTGAGGTCCGAAACGTGCAAGTCTTTTGCAAAGTTGAGAAAAATTGAGCAAAATGAGCAAAATAGAGTTGTTTTAATGTATATCTCAACTTTATTATTTGTTACTAATAACTCAAAGCAGCAAACATATCCAATTAACCTCCCTCCTCCTAATTTTCCCCACAACAACCTTGTGAGGTGAGTGAGACCAAGAGAGAAATCATTCAGCTGGTTCTCATAGCTATGGCAGGACATGAACTCACAGTTTCCTGCTTTCTAGCATAATGCCATAACCACTAGACCAAACTGGCTCTCAAAGGTATGAAGCCAGTCTGTTTTAGAACTTAATTTTATTAAAATTGGTGATAAAAAATGTAGAGTAAAAAGATACTTGCCACCAGATTTAGAAACAAAACTTGAAGAACTGCTAGACAACAAAGTTGGGCTCATTTGAGTCATGAGCCATAGCTTGTCAACAGCAGGAAGGATCTTCTGTTCCCTAATCTAGATCATAAGATAACTTGGTCTGTATCATGACAAGTGTTACGAGGATTTTCACTGCAAATTCTAGCAATTGGGTTCTATTTCAGGAAATCCATCTCTGGAATCAGCACTAGAGGGCTGCATTTCATCAACTGCCTTAAACAAATCAACCTCTTTTTTTTTTTTAATGCCAAAAGCCAATGTGTTTTCATTTTGCAGCAAAGATCAATTAGACTATAAATGGATTGCTATGGGAGATTAAAACCCTGTGATTCAGTTAATGGATTACATTTATATATTCCATTATCTACACAAGGAAACAGTATGTAAATCCCTTGATCTGCCATGCAATGTTGAAATTTTCAATCTAGTTTTTAGCCATGACTGTGACTTTTCACTCGCAACACACCAGGCAGATTGTGTTCAATTTGCTTCATTGTGACTTAGCACTCTAGAAGTGCATTCACCATGCTCTTGTCAGATAAGCAATTTCCTATCCAGGGCCAAGTGCACAGAAAAAAAAATAAGTATTCTGACAGTTTACAGGATATGTTGGCAACCACAGAACAATTGGGATAATATTGCCTAATGTCATGACCTCACCATTTCCCTAATTCTCTTGTATTGCATGCATGCAAAAGTGACACAAAGAGCCATGGAAAGATACATGCTTGGCATCACAAGACAAGATAGAAAGACCTGCTCATGGATTAGAGAACAAACTGAAATATACGATGCCATCAAGAGAGTTAAAGAATTGACATGGAAATGGGCTGGTCACAGAACAAGAAGAACTGATGGCAGGTGGACCACGGCAGTCATAGAATGGATCCCACCTGACAAAAAGCATTCACAAAACAGATCTAAAACAAGATGGATTGCCCACATCAGCAAGTATTGCCATATGGAGAGAGAGAGAGAGAGAGAGAGAGAGAGAGAGAGAGAGAGAGAGAGAGAGAGAGAGAGAGAGAGAGAGAG
>JANHFL010008166.1:0-10212 GCA_032468155.1 Oxyrhabdium leporinum
TTATGTTATGTTATGTTATGTTATGTTATGTTATGTTATGTTATGTTATGTTATGTTATGTTATGTTATGTTATATTATATTTATATATTTTGAAACCTCCCACCTTCCTCGCAAAGGGACACTGGGCAGTGTACAAATAAAATATTGAAACATTCAAAAGTGTATAAAATTTTAAAAGGCAAGAATGAATTAAAAACCAATGTTAAAAGTTAATAATTAAAAGTTGCGGGGGAGGGCTTTCAGGCTGCTAACCAGTCCCAGAACTGCATGCTCCACTGTGCACCCCAAGCAAAGCTTCAGTGGTTGAATAGAATCATAGGCGCAAAGAGATTTGTCATCTGAAACATTTGTCTTCTTCCCCCTGGCCTGGAGAACATTAGAGAACAAGGAACAATGATAACTCCTCCCCCTCCTTCTCCTGCTCTCTTGTTCATCTTGTCTGAAAAGTGAGCCAGCAGAAGACAGGAGGCCAAAACTGTCACCTGTTCACTTCATCATTTCACTCTGACAGGTGGCAGAGAATTGGTTCGTTACGTGGACCTGTCTCTTACTACAAGCCGGAAGAAGTCAACAAGTAAGCTGGGCATCCATCCCTCCATCCTTTCCTCTCTCCATCCCTCCATCCATCTGTCCTGCAACATATATGAAAGTAGATAAAGAAAGCCTGAAGGAATCAGGTGTCAGAAATGGGGGCGGGGGGCTAATTATGAAACACGTATCATCAAAACTGGTGAACTCCTTCCCTTCTGTATGTGCACATTATGTGCAAATATATAAGAGGCAGAATTTGTGGTGCATCCTTTGTCATTCTGACAAAATCAGTATTTTCCCTAGATGCCTCTGTTGTACAACACTTTGCATTATTTTACCAACCCTTAAACCCTGCTCACCTAGTTTCCAGGCTTGTGATGAGGGCACGTGGAACTGCAAATATTTTTTTTTAGTCCAGGTTTATGCTGCAATGAACCATTATGCATGCAGACCACAATTTATATGTACCAACTAACTTGTTTTCAGATGTAAAATTTTCCGCAATCTGGAATGGGTTTGTGCTATTTTTGCCAATGAATTATTTCAAACCTAATTTAAAAATAAGTATCACTTTATAAATAAAGCAAGGGCTTAAGAAGTCAGCTCTTAGTTTATCAGCCGGGTATTGGTACAGCCAATAAAACATCGTAATTTATTGTATTTGTTCCCTCTATGCGTCTGTATCCTTTGATTTTATTCTTAACAATTTTTAAAATAATTCAGTAGAGTTCCAAGATTTTTAGGTGGTACTTCTGGCATGTCTCTAATACATTTTTTAAAAACCATTTAAAGTACCATTTCGGTGGGAAGGTAAGAGCATTCCATGCACCTTTGGCGTATAGCCATGCTGGCCACATGATTATGGAAAATGTATTTGGACAATGCGGGCTCCCTCAGCCAAGAAATGGAGATGAGCACTGTGCTCTAGAGCAGGGTCTCCAACCTTAGATACTTTAAGGCTTGTGGACTTCAACTCCCAGAATTCCTCCGCCAGCTTTGCTGAATTCTTCCTTTGTAGAATTCTGGGAGTTGAAGTCCACGAGTCTTCAAGTTGCCAAGGTTGGAGACCCCTGCTCTAGAGTCAGACACAACTGGACAGGGAAACCTTTACTGTTCCCTTACCAAACTGCCACCATTTTCATTCATTCATAGAAACTCATAATTTTTTTCTGTACTGTATTCTTTCATTTCCATCCTAGCAGAATAAATTCACCCTTTCTCTTAGTTCAAGTCTTGCACATCTTTCCCCTTAAATTGGGCTCTGATTCTTCATTGACTGAGGCATATCACCAACCTTCTGTCATTTGCAACAGCCAAAATGAGAATATGTCATAGTTGCTGATATATTTTAGTCCTTTCATTCAAAGTTATGCCTACACCTTTATTTCCCTGCATCTATTCATCAACTCTGCTTCATAAGATCAGGCCCCCTTCGTTTAGATCTATTACCTCCTTTCCATTTATTTTAGTTTCAGACATATATGACATCTAATTTTCTCAGCTCTGACACATTTTGGCCAGTATACCATCAATGCAACCAAAATCCAGTTTTACTGCAAGCATTTTCATTTTAAACTATGCCCTCTAGGTTGTCTAATTTAGTGGCTACCGTGCAAGTCAACATACTATTACCTCCATCCCCCCAGTGTACTGATACATAGAAATGATATTTGAAGATTTCCAAAAATAACATTAAAATCTTCAACAATACAATTCAGACCACACACAGTATAACACCAGCTGAACTGGACATGGTAAAATATCCTATATAAAGCTGAATTTATATTATCAGTAACCTCCAACTCAATTCTCACTTGAACATATGAAGAATTGTAAACAGTTCATGCAAGATCTCAATTTACACATATGTGTGACAACCACCACTGTGATTGAAACAGGTTTGTAAAAGCTAACGGCATGATGCTAATAAAATAATTCTACCTCCCCCAACACAAGAAATCAGCTGATTCAGTGTCTTACTGCAGGAAAGAGGCCTTTATGTTTATCCTGGTTTTGAAGAGAAGCAGGTATTCCTCAATTTAATAATCACTTGTTCAGCAACCATTCAAAATTACAATGGCAGTGAAGGGGGGAGGGGGTTATGACCAGTCTGAAAAAGTTGAAACTGTTGTAGTGTTCATATGGTCATGCAGTTGTGATCTGGGCATTTGGTCACTCGGCTTGTGACTACAACATCGTAGCAACTCATGTGATCAGGACTGGTGATCTTCCTTGCCAGCTTCCCACACACAAAGTTTGTGGGGAAAGTGGCAGGAAAGGTCGCAGGTTCTTCCCTTAAGTTGCTGTTGCTGAATTTTTCTCCTCAGGACTCCCTTTAGGGATATGAGATTCCACAGATCTTGTCCTCTGTACTCCCCCCCTGCCTGCCCTCTGTAGTAAATGTCAGCGTGCAGCACTCCCCACCTGCCTGTGGCCCTTGCTTGCTTGCCCTTCATCCCCAGAGGCCACACTAGCACTCTGTATCACTGCTACAGAACAGGTACATTTCCAAGGTTCTGATATATGAGATATGAGATATATTTAATCAAGGGATCACAGAGTGTACCAACCCTGCCAGATCAAATCAGCCAGGTAGATGTTGTGGAAGACAGGTGGTCCCTCAAGAAACCATGCCCTATGCCAGGGTCCTAATTTTTTTTAAGGTTGGAAATGCTTCTAATCAGGTGCACTGATCATTTTAGAACATTGCTTATGTATTTAAAGCTTATCTCAGATTTATCTAGTAATTCAATAATTACTAGATCTTTTTCTAATGAAGACATTTTTCTAATAAAAAAAAACATGAAATGTAGATATGTGCTTTTGCTTCCACAAGATTTTATACAATATTGTACATAAAGTATTGCACAAGGGTTTGAACTGTGTGCTTGCTAACACAAGGTCTTGCCATGCATGTCTTACAGTATCTCCCACTAGTTATTGTACAGTAATTCACAGAAAAGTAGCACTGCTAAAATTGTGTTGCTCATTCATCCTTGGCTCCAACCAACAGCAATACAACTGCTGATGAAAAATCACAATGGCAGCATTATCTAACAAATGTGTGTATCTACACAAAACAAATGACAAGATACTTTTTCCATTAGAGCTAGTATATTTTTACCGCTATGCAAATGTATGCAAGTTTAATTGATTGGTTAATCAACAAATTCATATTCTTGTGCATGTTTACTCTGAAGTAAATGCCATGGTGTTCAGTGCAATTTATTCTCCGATATCGTTAGCTAGATTACAGTTCAGTCTTATTTATTCCAGACGAGGGCTCTGAAGACAAAAATAGTTCAGTATTTCTAAATGCTGTTTTGATTTCTGATGTTGATTCTCTCCCTCCCTCCCTCTCTCTCTCTCTCAGAACAATCAGAGAGAATGAGGCTGATGCATGTTGTGTTTAAGCCCTTGTTATGGAACAAGGTAGGTGTTTGCCTGAAAAGCCCTTCTACAGCTCACATTCCCTGGGGCAAACCAAGGAAGGTTGGAGTTGCAGGTACAAAGCTGCCATTGGCAAAAAATCAAATAAAAAGCAAAATAATATTTTGGAAGAACATTTGCAAAGCCAGGTGTGGTGATTATTGTGCCACTCACAAAATCCCCATTCCCCAGAAAAACATGTACCTTGATTGATGGCAATGCAGTGCAGTGCTCTCTGCGGTGCTGGAAGGAGGAAATTATAGAGAAGATTATTGTAATATGCTCTACATGGGCTGCTCTTTAAAAGCATTCAGAAGCTTCAATTGGGGTAGAATGTGGCTGCATGCATGGTGAATAGTGTCAGATACATGGCATATATAACAACACTATTACACAAGCTGCATTGACTATTGGTATGTTTCTGGGTGCAATTCAAAATGATGATTGCCATCTTTAAAGCCCTGCATGTTTTGAGATCAGGTTATCTGAATGATTGTGTTTTTCCAATAGTTTCTACCTGACCATTCCGGTCCAGCAAATTGGGCATAATGAAGATTCCATCAGCCAAAGAGTGACAGCTGCAGGGACAGAAGACAGGCCTTCTCTTCTAGCCCCTGACCTTTGGAATATTCTTTCTTTGGAGATTACAATGGTCCCAACCCTGCTGACTCTGTAAGGCTCTAAAACAGGGGTGTCAAACTCAATTTCATTGAGGGCCACATCAGGGTTGTGCTTGACCTCAGGGGGCTGGGGTGGGCGTGGCCAGGGTGGGCTTGATGTCACACATGTTGGGGGTGCATGTGGTATCCTGAGCACTCTGCCAGTGAAAACAGGCTCCCGACAGCCTCCTGCAACCCTCTGCCAGAGAAAACAGAGCTCAGGAGGGCCGCCCGTGGGCTGGATTTGGTCTTAGGGCTTTGAGTTTGACACCCCTGCTCTAAAACTTCAGCTATGTGTCTGGGCCTGGGGCTCCAAATATGTTCATGGCCCTGTCTCTTGGTTTTACTATTAAATTGGATAATTACTCCAGCTGCTGTAAATATCTATTTTTGTACTGTTTTATTGGTTTTAGACATTTTACAGATTTAGAAGTGTAAGCCACCCAGAGTTACCTACTTGAGATGAGCAGCCATAGAAATTAATTAAATAAATAAGTAGCTTTACATGAATTAAAGCAAGACCATTGGTTTAGTGATAAGTCTCATAATTAACTCATTCTGCCACCTGATTTTATTTTGACCGGCATTATAATATCAAGCTGTTGGATGCTTGAATTATGTGAAATGTAGGGCAACGATGGTTCAAGAATAATGGAAGACCCCAATATTTAAAAGAAGCATATAAATATGGAAAAATATTAAATATACAGTGGTAAATAAGAGGGCTGTATGTTTATATATTATATAAGAGATAAAATTATGATGCTCAATAATTATTCTCAAGAAGAAGGATTTCATTTGTTATAGTACAAACAAAGATTTCTCTGATAAATACACTTGGGAACAATTTTTATTAAAATCATAAATTTTAAAAAATGCCAGCCTCTAAAAATGACAAAAAACAGAAAGCATTCACTAAGAATGCTTTGTAAGCATTGCCAACTAGATGTAAATATCAGTTAAGTTACACAAAAGAAAAAATTACAGTTTGACTGGGGAATGAGTAGGTTCTCAAACTAGACAACTTTAATTTTCAAATCCACATTATAAAAAAATGTATATAAAATGTACAGAGCTGTGGCATCAGGAGTGAAGTGTTGAAATTCACACTTTGTCCTTTGCCCTCCTACACCCCTCTGCTGACAGCTATGTAGCAAAGCCTTCTTTACTTTACTTCAACCCCTGCACAGGCTAATCTCTAAAACCTAAAGCCTATTTTGTAGGATGGTTGAGAGATCTATCTAGCCCATCCCTTAATTCCCTTGAAAAAGAAAAGACAGAATAAAAATAATGTACAAGTAGCCCAGGAATAGGTCTAGGTTGCTGGGATGAATGATAAGGAATTGGGAGCCACTGTGGTGTACTGCGCAAGCATAAAATGCAAACTGTGATGATGATAATTATGCCCTGTTTCACCCTTGATATTTTTGCAAGAATTTGCTCAAGGAACCTTTGGTGAGTTACACTGTCAGCAGCAATGGTCCATGTGAGTATTAAAATGAACCATAAACAATTTGATGTGCCCAAGAGTGGTGTAGTGGCCTAGAGGTGGAGCTCTCGCCTCACAATCAGGAGGCTTTGAGTTCGATCCTAAGTAGCGGTAGATATTTCTCTCTCTGGGCATAATGAATAATTATCTGCTGCGAACTCTGCATTGGCGACAGGAAGGGCATCCAGCCAGTAAACACTCAGTTCCATTCAGTTCTAACTCCACCCCAGTAAGGGATTAAGGGGTCATTAAAAGGGGGAAAAAAAGATGTGCCCAAATTTTCCTTCGCAAAACTTTGTATGAAAATCTTTCACTATAAAGACAGAATAAATACAGTGGAAGCGGTACAAGGACAATTAATTAACATGCATCAGTAATAGGAATTACAAGTACAGAGGAGGAAAGGTCCATCTATATCATTACATGCATTTGCTGTATCAACAATGAGACTTCAGGAATATTAGCATTCTGCAGCACACCATGTCTATTCTTGCTACTTAAAATAGGTCTTTCGAATTAAGAATACTAATTTTTCATGGCAAGAGTTTTCTTTTGTTGTTTTCCCCCCAGCAAAATTATAGTTTGAATAATTGACTTGACCAGCATTACAGGCATTTACTCCACTTATATTACAGGCAAGGGATGATTGCCAAGTTAATCAGTTATTCAGCAGTTTTATAAATATTGTTTTGTACACTGTGATACAGATTGTGCATGCATTTCATTGAAATGAGAAATATACTTCTCTAGGCTCCATTCAGATTCCAGCACTGGAAAGCAAATAGTAGAGAATTTGCTTGCCTGCATATGCTTGCTCTGCTGTACCTGTATTTAAGTTTTAGCCATGACTAATCTCTGGTCTTGCACAGGGTCTCCTCTTCTGTATTCTATTCTGCATAACATATCTCAATTTTTATACAGATTAATTGATTGCCTTTTGTTTTATGATTGATTGAGTTGAATTTCTAGGTTGCCTCATTCCGGATGGTTCTGGGTGACTTTACAAAATGGAAACAATAATATAATACAAACCAACCAACATAACAATAAAAATAACATCCATTCAGGGAGCAAAAATTCTCCTGTCCATGTTGCTCAGAATTCCTACAGCCAGCCCATCTATCCAACCCAACGTCAACTCAAAAAGCCAGGTTTTTCAAGAGTGCCTAAAGATAGGCACAGCAGGAGCCATGTAAATTATTGATACTTTATGTATAATTTGTAAACCACCTACACCTGATCTGGATTGAGAAGTGGATAGACTGCATAAATAAATAAATAAATAAATAAATAAATAAATAAACAAATAAACAAACAAACAAATAAATAAATAAATAAATAAATAAATAAATAAATAAATAAATAAATAAATAAATAAATAAATAAATAAATAAATAAATGAATGAATGAATGAATGAATGAATGAATGAATGAATGAATGAAGCCCACTAGTATTATATTAATGGATGCTGTATTCAAGAATAATCATGGATATTTTGCCAGAAAGAACAGGAAGGGACACAACAAATATAATTTATTTTATAAGCAGAATTTATGTTTCCATGGCACAATATATCTACAGAGAATCTGATATGAATAATAAATGTTACATAACATTATTTGAAGACAAAGTTCCCTTTAGCTGCAATGAGCTGCTCCATGAAGATAAGCTTAGGTTGAAATCCTTGAAACAAATTGTGTTAAAAAAAAACCTAAAACTAAAAAGAGTTTATTTTGTTTCTCCTCTGCCCATAATTCTTAACGATATGGCAAATGTCTCATTATTTTCTAGATACTGAAGTTTTGAATGTTAATGTATTGCTAATCCAATAAGGTAGATTTGCACAACCATCTTAAATATATAATTAATATCAGTGCTATAAAAATTGTAATTGATTGCCAATGGTTTCATGGAGAGGAGGCTTCAGACAAAGTCAATTGCTGCTTTCCTCTGAATCTATACATGTACTGTAAAAAGGAGCACAAATATTTGAACAGGATAAGCTGAAAAAATAAATATATTCAATGCTGCTATTTTTATTGTTTTACTGATTTTAAGGGGGGGAAATGTAGGGGAAGATAAGACTATATTTGTAATCATTTCATAATTACTAGATTCTGTCTTAACACCATTAACTCATGCCTGATAAGATAGACCATATTTTGTTATTATTCTTTTTAACATGTTTTGAATCATCTTTAGCCAATATATTAAAAATATAAAGCATAAATATCCATAATTTCTAAATCTTTACATTTATAGACACTCAACCAACATGTTTTGTAGTACATCTGTAGTATATAAAGTTGACTTTATTTCACAGTGAATTATATTCCATGTTATCATGTCAAAATAACATGTCAAAAGGAATACTAAATTGTAGTGAGGAGGTGATCCAAGTGGCCTTGTCTGGTTAGTGCAGTCCAAAATAGTGCTGATGGATCACGAAAGATGACTTGTTATTTGATTTGCTGAATCCACAATAGAGAAATGGATAGAGGATATGTTATCTTAAAAGCTGGTGTGGGAAGTATACCCCAAAAGGACAGTGCCAGAAACCTCAGAAAACAGTACCAAGAAACTCAAGCCAGCCCTTCCCCTTTTAAGAAAACCAAGAATCACCAACTGAAAGAGAAAACTTAGAGCAGCCCTGCTAATAGAGGTGACAATAGAAACAGTTAAGTAGAGCTATTAAGATAAGGAGAATCAGGCTAAAAATAACTCACTAAGGCAAAACTAAAACTCCTTTTTTCCTGCCCCTTACAAGATTAACCCCCAGGATAGGAAAGACAAAGGTCCTAAGACAGGATTAACCATTAAGGCAGGAAGACAGGATCCAGGGCAACCACTTTAACTAGAGGTACACAAATAAGCCCATCAAGCTGCAGGAGCTTCAAAGGGGAATTAAGCATAAAAGGCTCAGATTCACACGTCCAATCTGCTTGCAACCTAGGAACACAGGAGCTGTGTCACACCTGCGTTTTGCCTTCCTTCATTAAAGAATCCCACTTTCTGGCAGCTGCTTCAAAATTCATTTCTTTTCAGCGTCCATGGTTTTTCCCAGCTGGGAATGAACTCAGAAAAATTTCTTCTAACATTGGTCTGTAATGGAGCCTTAAATTGCTTCAATGCAGGTATGGTAGTATTCATGTAAATGCCTGACATAGAGAGAGGGCAGAAAATAATAATAGTATAATAACATAGAGAGAAGGCAGAAAAATACCATTTTAATGTAAATCTTAGTCAAGATGGTTTTACATGAGCATAAACAACCAACAGAAACACGAACTGGTTTTAAACATCACATGCAGGGAAATCCCCCCCCCCAAACAAGAACAGTGCTGATGGGATTTGCATGTGACCATAATTATTTTCTCTGCAAATAATCAGTGCAGAGGTTCCATCAATGCTATGAGAAGGAGACCAGGATCGCACATTTTATTCCCTTTACAAACAAGTATGCAGTGGGAAAATAGTGATATCACAGTGGAGACTCGGCATATCCCAGGGTCCCAATCGGAGAGAAATAGTTTGATCTAGTGGTTAAGAGACCAGGTTAGACACCAAGAGATTGTGAATTGTGGTGACTTTGAGCACAACCCACTTGACAGAGCTATTTTTCCTTTCCTTTCCTTTCCTTTCCTTTCCTTTCCTTTCCTTTCCTTTTTTCCCCCTGTAACTCTTCTAATTTCTTTTAATTGGTATGTTATGTAGAATTTTATGTACATGAATATACGTATTGGTCACCGACTGCAATAAAGTTACTAGTTTAAAACATAGCTAGTGAAAACTAAGAATGGCCTTAGTTTTGTATTAATGCTAAGAATAGGTGCTCTCTTCTCCCCCTATCCCCCCAAAACACCTCAAATTCAGTATTCAGTTATTATTCTTTGCACAGGCTCTAATATAAATTAACATTCTGCAAAACAATAGTAAAAATAATTACATGTTCAGTGAAATAAAAAGAAAACCCTCTTTCTGCGAAAACGTCACATACCTATAAGTAGAACACTACATTTATTTATTTTATTTATTTATTATTTGAATTTATATACCGCCCCATTCCGAGGACTCGGGGCGGTTCACAACTGCAATTCAAACG
>JANHFL010008166.1:13100-25921 GCA_032468155.1 Oxyrhabdium leporinum
CCGCCCCACCCAGGAGTCTCCACATGGCCCATTTTGGATGTAAGTAAGTGCAGGGTGCACACAGAGGCTCAGGGAGGGCGAAAAACAGACCTCCCGGAAGTTCAAAAAGGCCAGAAACAGAACCATTTCTGGCCTCCAGAGAGCCTCCAGAGCTGGGGGAGGCTGTTTTTGCCCTCCCAGAGTCTCGAGGAAAGCCTCTGGAGCCCAGGGAGGGTGAAAATGCCCCCCTCCACTGTGATGCAGGAGGATTATTAGGCCACGCCCACCATGGTCACACCCACCCAGCAACCAGGCAGTGAACAAGTTGCTAAAATTTTTGAATCCCACCCCTGCTTACATTGCTGCCTGCTGGCATCTGTGCAGTAGTGTACTTCAAAAATATATTAAATTACATCAAAAGAAAGGAAAAAGAAAACACTACTTAAATCAAGCCAAAAATCAGTAAAGTCTAACTCAAGCCATGTTAACCAATCCAGGTTTTGGTTATAATTCTTAGATTTTTTCCAAGTTCTGAAGGCATAATACCTTCAGAAATTATTTATTTTCAATTTCAGTATTCTTCTAAGGACCTTTAGATCTGGTTCAATACATTCTATTTGCTGCCTATTTGGATACATCATTTGTTCTTATTGCATAGCACAGCTTTCAGAATTATTTATTTTGGAACTTGAAGGGTTTGTTCCAAAAATTGCCAGTGAGTTAGAAATTAATTTTAGCAGTCCATTGAGTTGGAACAATGTTGAAAGGCCTGTTTTTTGTATTATTTTTTCATTGTGCCACCAAATCACACTGATGGATTTCCTGATCAGTTGAAAGACTGAGATGTTTCAATCTCAGCACATACATCCATATTCCACTTTTTTAAAATAAGTAACTGATTTTAAAATCTTCACATGACAATAATTATTACTGTAGAAGTTCTTTGAACCTCTGAAGTGCTATTCCTAGATGATGGGGGTCTTTTGGTTTTCATTATGCTTAAAAAAGGAAATTAAGACATACTTCTAATCAGTCGAATGTTCTGTGATGACAGAATATATTTTTATCTCTTGATTAACAATCTCATTTGTTGAAAGGCAAATTTGGCTGCTATGATGCTCTGCAACAAATAATATAATTATAATAGTATTAAGGAATGAATATTTGATAGTCACAGTTTTAAGGAAAACAAATTATTCCTTAATTCAGATTCATAACATTATAGAGAAAAGAATAAAACTGTCTATATCTTCATGAATTTACTTCTTAATTTGTAATTTGGTTGCCAAACTTCAGTTGCTGCTTTTATCTAATATTAGCCTTCTAATATTATCTAATATTATCCTTCACCTGTAGAAAGAATGGCTTTAGCTGAATCATGAAGTCAGCATAGTGAGTGAAAGCTGCAGTCCAGTACTCTTTGGAAAACCCAGATAGCTGTACTTGACTTTAGCATGGAGAAACAATGAAACACACAAAGAAAATCTGTATTTTTATTGCTGCATTCAAAAAGGGATTATATTAATATTGGTCTGTCATCCTGTTTTTAGTACCTTGGTATATAATGAAACTTATCCAGTCATGGTGATTAAGCAATTAAATTTCTAAAAAAGAATGTTTCACATTTCAGGGAAAGAACTATACAGCACATTAAGAAAAAAATATCACCTTTATGTTATTGCTGATTAAGCTATTAGGCAATGCAAAGGGATTTTTTTCCAACCAACTAATGCTCTGGCAAAGTCCTTAATAAATTGTGAAGTTTTTCTATGTGTTGTCCATATTTTCAATTTAAGTTTCTCCTGAATGGGAGAACAGGAAGAAAATATGTGCAAAAGCATTCTCTTTGGAATCACTGGCCCTATGCTTTTGGACAGAAAAGATAACTGCTGTAAAGTTGCTTTTTATCATACGAACTGCCTTCTACTAGTCACACAATGAAATTGCATGTTCACTTCTGCATTCTGATCAAGAATAGGAAAAGTGGAAATGAATGTTAAGAAATCTAATATAGTGCCACAGAGAATAAGCATAAAAAAGAAAAGTAAGAAGCCAAAGACTACTCTGTAAAGAATCATTACACAGAGCAGATTATAGACATAAAGAAGAAAATAGAATGGAAAAGAAATAGTATTAATGTGTACTCAGGATTTCTTACCTGAAAAGCAAGTCTTGAAGGATGGAATTATAAAATAGAATGTTAATAATGAATAGAGTTAATAGAGGATACGGGAGTTTTTGTTATTTTTTCATTTTCTTCTAGAGGCATTCAGCAAACCGTTCTAAAGAAACCCAAAAAGTACAATTTGGTTCAAGCTGTTTGGATGTGAAACTAAATGAGAAACAAGTGATTGTGGAAGTTTAGAGGCAAGTTTAAAGATGATGACACAATTAAGCAATTACATACTGTGTTTGTGAAGTATCGCAAAACTACCCATATATGTTGATTTACAAAAAATATGAATTACGGTATCTATGTATCACTAATGAAATCTTCTACCAATTTCATGTTCACTGACATTTTCACAGAGTTCTATGACAAATACAATCTTTGTATTCTCTTTTTGTCTGTCTTCAGGAAATACCCGATTTGGTGCAGTTTGTTTCCATACTGACCAAGTGTTTTTTTCTTAATCTTTAAGTTAAAATACCACTAGAGGGCACAATATTCTTAAGGTATTTTCTTCTGGAGCCTAAAATGATCAGGTCTGTTTAATAAATTACCTGCTAAACACAGTAATTATATATATATATATATTTTCCCCAACACAACAAGCTCACATCATGAGACAACATTCAGATCTATAAAATTAGTATTACAAAATAGGCAAGATTAAATGTATTTTCAAACATTGCAATGTGTTCCTCAAAATATATGAAAGCATAGGAGTGTACACATGCCATGCAATAAATGTTTCTTACTTGATGTGTTATTCTGCAAATATTTCTTTGAAGTCTTTGGTAGGAATAAACTTATATTCTTGTATCCTTAACAGAAGATAGTAGGAGTGTTATTATACACAGTGCTGTACTTTTTTTTTTTTGTAGACTGGAGGTGATGACAGATCTGCCTTATGTACTATCATCTTTCCAAATTAAATCACTCTATTTTTTTTTATCAACTCAGGATGTTAAAAGTTGGAGCCCATTACTACATATAGTTTAAATCCTCCTCCCAGTGAGGAACCTACTACTGTAGCACCCCAACAGGTAGCCATCTAACTTCTCTTTAAACATTTTAATATAGGAGAGTTTACCCCTACACCCATCCAACCCTTTTTGTTCCCTTGTTGAACAGTCCTTACCTTTATGAAATTAATTATTATATAGGAAATACATTATTGTGTGCCATCTTCCACACTGCAGCTCCTTAGATAATGGAAGACACCTACCATGTCTACCCATAGTCTACCACCTTGCTCCTCAAACCATTCTTCCAGGCTCCTTATCATTTCCTCTGGATATGTTCCACATTATCAGTGTCCTTCCTAAAATGTGATATTCAGAATTGGGTGCAATATCCTAAATGTGGTCTGAATGGTTAAAAAAAGAAAAAAGAGGAAAATTAATTAATCTTGAATTCAACCCTGTATTTCTGTTTATGCAATCTAGGGCTACCTTTTATTTTCTCTGCACCTTCACCAAGACACCCAAATCTTTGTTACATGCAGTACCGCCCAATGTGGTCTTTCCATTCTATGCATATGCCTTTGATTTTTTTTTTCTTTTCCACTCAGATCATTGACCTTATCTTTCTTCTTGTTGAAATTCATTCAGTTTGTTTCTACCTAGTACACCAGCTTCCTTCTGAATACTGATTGTGTCCCATAACATTTTTGCTATTCCGCAGCTTTTTTCTATCCACAAATTTAATATTTCTATTTTCCAGTGCCTCACCTAAGTCATTTATACACATACTGAACAGCATGGGGCCTAAATTGGAATTTGGCAGTATTCTTCATGTTACTTCCTTCCAACTGGATGCAAGCTGTTAACGTAGTCACATTAGATAAGCTTGTTCAACCAGGTCCATAGCCATGTTGTCAAGTTTATATTTTGCCATCTTCTCTAATGAAATACTTTATTATTGAAGACTTTCATACTGAATGTTCCCCTTGGAGGAAGAGAATGAGGTAAAGTTGGAGATGAGGATATTTGTTCTCTTCCCGTTACTTGTTTCTATCCTACAAACATTTTCATGTCACAGGACCATTTTTTTCCTTTTCTATAGATGCATAAAAAAACCCTCCTAACTGCTTTTACTTTCTCTTGAACACCTACATTTATTTTATGCTTTAGCTTTCCTGATTTTATTTCTGCAGATAAGAATTATTTCATTACTTGGTGACCACACCTCCATATTCTACAGATTCCTTTTCAACATTTCGTTCAGCTGAAAACTTCCTATACATCTATACAGTTTTCTAAACTGCTAATATTTTTTTCCTCATTGTATTGGTGTATGATTGATTTCCAATTTTATTTTGGGGATGCTCACTTGTGTAATCTTTCTGAAGTGAGAATTTCTATGCTTCAGATCCCACCTAGTACGTCTCTGAGCTTAATGAAACTGGCTGTCATGGAATTTAATGTGCATGTACAACTCTCTTCAAATTGGTGCATTGGTTAGAATGCAATATTGCAGGCTGACTCTGACCATTACCAGGAGTATGATCCTGATCAGCCTCCCCATCCTTCTGAGGTCAGTAAAACGAGGACCCAGATTGTTGGAGGCAATATGTTGACTCTGTAAACCGCTTAGAGAGGGCCGTATAGCACTATAAAGCAGTGCTATTGCTACTGCTATTTTCTTTCTGGTAATATCTTTTTTTATTTTTTATTAAAGGTCTTCATTGTAGTAGTACAGACAAAGTATGCTAGAAAAAGAAAAAAGAAGTAGAAAGAATAGAAATGCAAAGAAAGAAAAAAGAAAAAGAAGGTAAAGAAAATAAATAAGTAAAAAAAGGATGACTAATTTTCATGACAAGTAAAAAACAAATTTGTTATCTCTTGCCTATTTGGGGTTACAAACAAGTAACTCTTCTGTCTATAACCCATAAAATTTCCTTTTGTATAAGCACAGGTATAAATAATTAACTATTCAGTCCTGGTGTCAGCAAAAAAATCCATGCAGGGTTACCTTGATCATACTAACCAACTCTATATTTGTTTCTTTTAGTTCTAACAAACTTGAACTTTAATTCATTCAAATGTTGTCATAGAATTTGATCCCTCTTTGGGGGGGGGGCATTTGAGGCATTAGCAAACTTCTTTGTTTGTCATTTGCATTTTCACTTTCTTCTTCAAAATTTTAACCAGCTTCTTTTGTATATCCAGTAAACAGTTTTTGCAATCCACACTTTTTTACTATCCAATATTTCTGACTCTAAATCTTCTACATCATATCTAACATTTTTTACACATAGTTTACTCATGGAAGCAGACATAATTACTGATATTTCT
This sequence comes from Oxyrhabdium leporinum, assembly GCA_032468155.1. NCBI lineage: Eukaryota > Metazoa > Chordata > Lepidosauria > Squamata > Cyclocoridae > Oxyrhabdium > Oxyrhabdium leporinum. The sequence goes on from JANHFL010008166.1 coordinate 18,543, forward strand.
TATATTGTAGATACTAATGTCTGGCCCTATTCTTCAAAAATCTCCTGAAGTATTTTTAATGTTATAACATTTTCTGTCATTTTGTAATTGAACTGAAAATCAAAGGCAAATCTACTTTTGTCCCCCTTTTTCTACTTGGAATCTAATTTCTGAAAACCCAAAAGTCTCAAGTTTTTGTTATGACTTAAGATAGACAAAGCAATATGGTTCCCATGAAATGTTGTTTATATTATTATCTCTTTTATTCATTAAACATGAAACTCAGTCAACTGAACATTTAAAAATGTATCACAAATATCATTGACTGGTGCTGATAGTTGATACGGGTTGCTGCCAGCATCCTAGGTATCAAACAAGTATCTTCTTAAAATGTACGATGTTCCGAATAGCACAGTTTTTTGCAGTTCCTCTGGTGTTACTGCAGGAAGTTGCAATTTCTTATTTTTATTTAAGCTGCAATTTCTTCTTTTTATTTATTTTTAATTTTCTTATTTTTATTTAAGCTGCAATTATTATTATTGTTGTTGTTCGGGTTAGGGTAATATAATAATATGAATAACAAAAAGCCATTCATATTATAAATGCTGTTTAATTATTTCTATTATTTCTTATAGTAAAAGTCTCAATGTTCTAAAGTTATGTGAAACCTTAATTTTTTATATCTTTCTTAGATCAAAATTTTATTTAGCAATAGCAATAGCAGTAGCACTTAGACTTATATACTGCTTTACAGTGCTTTACAGCCCTCTCTAAGTAGTTTACAGCATCAGCATATTTGGGTCCTCATTTTACCCACCTCAGAAGGTTGGAAGGCTGAGTCAACCTTGAGCCTGGTGAGATTTGAACTGCCAGATTGCAGGCATTTCTTATTTATTTTCAAGTCTTTACATTCTTAAACTTAGAGTTACTTTTTATTTTATCAAAGAAGGGAGGTAAACTGATCAGGTGTCTTTTCAAACTTGTTTTTCAGAAGATCTTGGGATAGTAAATAAGCAAACCCATCCTTGCAATTAATGTTGAGGGAAAAATGCTCCCCTTGGGAATAAAATGGGGGGGGGGAAATCTCCCAATGCACAATAGAGAAACTAAGGGGTGATCTACATTTTGACCACATTGGGGAGATTCTTCATCCCTGGTCAACGATCAGTAGAACCCCATTGCAAGTTGCAGTAGTATGTATTCATGTTACAGCAAGAGAGGAAGAAATTAGATCGATGGATGCTGTATCTACATGTGGGTGTTTAATAAATGGGAATATTTTTTGTGTATGCAATGTGGGAAGCAGAAGGACGGTGTGGTAGCTTCATTACCACCCATCATTACCTACAGCCTATGTGGCCATTATGGAACTCACCACCCTGTGTGGAAATTGCTTTCAGACATACTGAGCCTTCAAGGAAGGGATGCATGTAGGTTCTCCATCTTCATGGGTTTTATTGCACTACCATTGTTGCTCTGTCTCTTCTTTAGGTAAGCCCTGTTTAATATATCTTTATAACAGCAAGCTAAAGTCATTTTCTTTAGGCTGTACAACTTTTCTTGAATTTTCTTCATACTAAGAGAAACTAAAATTTTCTTCATACTAAGAGAAATTAAAATTGATTTGTGCACATTGGACTTCAAGGAAGCAGATTTAATAGACGTAAAGGAATGAGAAATAGGTTTCCATGGCAGGAGAAGCTACTGGGAAATGGATGGATAAAAGCTCCTAAAAAGGGAGACAATAAAATGCCATTGCAAAGAATTCCAGTAAGTATAAAAAAGATAGCAGAAGAAACAGTTTGACTATACTGATTATCTGCAAATTAATAAAAGGCAGAACAAGAAATCAGCAGAGAAAAATATACAGAAATAGCCAAGTCTCAGATAAAGGAATGAGTTGGCAAAGAATGCTGAAAGAACTTGATGAATGTTTATCTTGGAAAAATGGGTAAAATGTCAGGTGGCTGATGGAGGACAAATTGGGAGAAGAGCACAAGAAAATATAGATACGTCTGCCTGTAATGATACTGTGAAATACAGTAGAGCATATCAAACTGATTGATCTATAATGAATTGAAAATACTGTGATGACTAGAATTCATGATGTATTTGTCAGTAATCACTCAGGTCAGAATAATCTTATTGCTTTATTTGACCACATAGCCTTTTTAAAAAATTGATTGTAGGAATGCTAAAGCCATAATATATCTTGATTTCATTAGAACATTTGAGAGAAATAGTCCTTAATATTCTGATTAGCAAACTAGCTACATATGAGTTGGGTATAATGTCAATTAAGGAGATACGTAGCTGGCAGGAAAATCATCTCAACATTTTTATTAATGATTTGGATGGTAAGTTGAAATAAATGCTTAACAGATCTTCAGATGACACAAAATTGGCAGAACAGTTAATGCTCTAGAAATAGAAATAGAAATAAGTTAGAGAAATAGGTTGTTGAAAATAATTGAATGAAATTTAACAGTAGCTAAGTTCTTTACTTAGAAAGTGAAGCAGCAGTTATAGAATGGTAGCAGTTTAGTAGTAGTTAGTAGCAGTTATAGAATGGAATACTTGGCTGGGCAATGATAGTGAACATGATCTTGAAATAGTACTTAATTATGAACTGTAAATGAGTCAGCAGTGATGCAGTCACAGAAATGCAAATACAATTTAGGCTACATCCACAATAGTTTCTAAACCATCTGAATAAAGTTCTACTCAGATTTCTCTTTGAATATTATATTCAGTTTTGGACACCACATTCGAAGGATCCAGACAAATTGGAACATTTAAAAAAGGGTAGTTGTGATAATCAAGAACTGTTTTTATTGAGAGAAAATAAAATAACTAGGAAGGTCTAACTAGGGGAAAAAAGGCAAAGATTGATATGGTAGAACTTATCATGACTGGAAAACTTGGCACATAGAAGAAAGATCCTTCTTATTCTCAAAATAATTCAAGTTATAGGAAGACCTATTCTGCTAAATGTTAGGAAATTTAGCTCTAATTTAAATAGTCTTTGCTGCTTTTGATAAGATTTTAAATATTTCTTGAGATGTGGTACTTTAAAAATTGTAGTTGTTGTGATTAAGAGTTGTTTTTAGAGTATGCTATAAAGAACATTTTTCTACAGAATTCAGAACGGATGAATTTTCAGATTGAATGCATAAAGTATGTTGCTTTTTGCTCCATTTAGTATGAAAACAGCATATTCTGCTAAACATGTCCAATTTTGCACTGACAGATTGAAACAGGCACAAACAGGTTTTGTCAAGTGTCTCAGAGGTTAAAGGTGCATGTCTTCGGTATGTTATTGATTCAACTGCATAGGTTTATTTTGACACAGTACAGGTAGTATCTCTAATAGAATAGGACCATTCAAAATTGAAGACATCTATTTTTCTTGATATAGCCAATTGACATTTGGAAAAAAATAACACCCACATTGAAAAGACAATTAGGATTTCTATTATTCCTTCATATTTCTAAGATACACACAAAAACATTTTCCAGGTCTATTTTTTCCAAGCAATTGGCCGATTTGCATGATCATCATAAAATCTTAGAATTATAGAATCATAGGGTTGGAAGGTATCTCAGAAATCACCCCCCTGCTCAAGGCAGGAGCCTTATACCATCTGAATCAAATGGTTGTCCAGTATATGTTTGAAAACTTCCAGGGATCACTTCTTGGATTATTACAAGCAGTATTGTTGGAGATTACCTCAATGTTCGTAGCATATATTTCTTTTTATATAAGATGATGGCTCAGTAGCTCATTTTCAACAGGACTTTAGAACTTAAGAAGTAATTGAAGGATCAATGTTGCTTTGGTTCCTAGTCAAGCAATCTGCCAATTTAAAATCTATGTGGATAAAAGTTTTTATCATGAAAAAGAAATGACTCTGAGTCTATATTAGAAATGCTGGCTGTCTTCCTAAAAAGTTAATGCAGTAGGAGTAGACTTCCATCAACCAATAAATAAATAAATAGAGATAGATAAAAAAATAAAGAAATAAAGAAATCCATTCTAAGATTCACCCAAAAGTTTTTAGCACGTTAGATTTTTTTTGTATGTGCCCTTTTAACCTGCTCTTATTCCATAGAAGATTTAACCTATCTTAAGAAATGCATCACATAAAATAAAGATGTACAATTTACTTGCCTTGAGTTACTTGAGGTCTTGGATGCTTCTCAGAGCAAATTTCTACCCCATCCTAATCCTGATTATTATTATTTTTTCTGGAGATAAGTTACATAGACTGTATTCTTCTGCTGCTGGAACATTTTTGTGGGACTTTATATCCTTTTCTCCTTAATGTAACAGTCCTTCAAGCTTAGTTTTTTTGTTAAAATACAGCTGATAATCATATACTGACCCAATGGTCTTGCCTGATTTCTTTTTATCAGCTAAAAGGAAGAAAACTCTGAATGCTAGTTCCAATGTCTTACAATAACAACATTTTAGTACAATCTGCCTAGCTACCAAATACAGAGTATCAGTATACTAGCAGGGCAGCTTGTTCACAAAAGGACCTATCCATAGAAATGTAGAATTTCTAAACTAGGAGTCTGTGCATCAGAGTGATAGAGAAGAGGGATACTGTACATAAAATGCAAGCACTAAATTAGAAATAAGCATAACAAAAAACAGCCAGCCTTGATTAATAAATATAATTAGTGAAGAGCAGAATAGGAACCTACGACATTTCACTTGTTGCTAAATTAGAATTTCCAACAGTTCTCACTAACTTAATCAATGTGAGGCATGCAGGAAACTGAAGTTTGACCAAAGTAGTTTTTTTCAGGATGAATGAGCAGCTTGTGAAGAACTTTTATTTTTTCTCCTTCCAGCATAGAATAGAAGAGTGTTAGGTCTGTAAGGCATTTGGCATTGATACACTGAACTAATCTATATTTTAAAACCATAGTTTGCTTAATAAGCCACAAAGTGGTTGGATTTACATATGTTAAACCACAATATACACACTGCACAATGCCAAAAGCAAATATTATTGTAGAATCCTGCAAAAGCAGATTCTGTTTTTCTTTCCCTAAGCCTTCATTCAGTTGCTGGGCATAATTCTCCAGAGCTCAAGTTGGATCTGTATTTTTAATATAGCTACTGATTTGATATTTTAATGCCCTAAAGGAAAAATAAAACTGTTTGATCCCTAACATTACTATTTCAAGCTCTGGAGGGCTACAAAATATAAGTGATGCCCTGAATTTCTGAATAATGTTACCAAGAAGTGGCAAAAGATATAGACAATAGGGGCTTTTATCAATAAAAATGCATACAAAACACAACTGTATGATACATACTACTCGTCCCACTATTGCATAGGATGTATTAACAAGAGAGCCAGAATACTGTATTTACACAGAAATAAAATATTATGATTTGAGAACTGTTATTTTTCCACAGCAAAAGACTGGTGATACCACTACATTTGCAATATTGAGAGTTGTGGTGATATATACTTAAAAAGAAACTTTTGAAGATTTTGAATTGTCCTGATTTTGAATATGGACCCATAACACAGTCTTGAGAATAATTAGGTGTGTCAGGTCATCTGAGACACTGATGGATGATTGTGAGTTTTCCTCTCTGGAAGTTACCATCTCCCATCAAAATATATTTATACTGAGATTTGTCTTGGTCATGATAGCTTAAGATTGAGAAAGCCTTCTGGAAAGCATTTTGAATTAATTCCCCTTAAGGATGGAAGTTTTGATGTACATCCAATATTTATTCCTATATTTCATTTAACTCTGAAAGCAATGGACCATTTCTGAAATGTTGTTGCATTTTGTCTGGATTAAATTGTACACCGCCCAGAGCCCTTCTCCAAGGGAGATGGGTGGTTAAGAAGTATGAAATATAAATAAATAAATTTTAATAAATGGAGATTGTCTTGACTTGATTCTTCAGCTTAATTGGCAACTGACCTTACTCACATAGTGCATTATTGGTATAGTGTTAAGGAAAGGAGGAGAAAACTGGGAATAATAGAACCTCTTCCTCCTTATGTATGACACAAAAAGTTGCATTCATTCTGTTTCAAGCAAGGGTTTTTGTCATTAATCATGCAGATAGTGGCAGCTCTTGTTCTGAATTATGCAACAAAGGGTGCTTGTATGACCACCTTGTTTGTGAAAAGTGTGACATACATTGAGCGCCAATCAGATAAATACATATTTCATATAAGAAACAGGGCATATGAGGCATATTAAAGAAGGAAAAGAAATTGAAGGATTAAATAACTTTTATATAATCGCTACTTTGTTATAAGCTCCCCCCCTCCCCCATTTGATTCTTGCAAAAAGAAGCAACACACTTTTATGATATTAAATTTGCTGAAAGTGCTTGTAGCAAACTACACAAAAATATCTTAGGATAAAAAAACATAGTAATGTTGTGCCACTTCAAAATTATTTTTCTTCCAAAAGCATGAAACAATGTTGGGGAAATCTCAAAAGATATGCAAAAAATATGTAACAGTTATTTAAATAGTGTTGGATATTTATTTTTTTTCATCTGTATTCGTGTCAGAAGCATCACAATTAAAATAAAGCATATTAGATGACATTTAAGATATAAAATAAAATACAAAATATAACCTTAAAATATGTACAAATTAAATAGATCTTGTCCAGAAACTAGCAACACTAATGGTGTTCTGTCTGTCACACTACCATGAGGTCCTCAAGTGTACACTGATCACGGCACAAAGGGTAGATATACATATGTGTTGTTGTCTGCATGTCACCACAATCGCAAAGAGCAGAAGCCACTGGATAGTTCCACTTTTTCACAGCGTGTCTCTGGATCTTGATGCTTGACACATTTTCATTTTAAGCTTTGTACTAGATAAATTGAAATATTTGTTTATTTTATAGAGAAGTTGGCAGCACTTTCATTTCTTCTTTTACTTGAGTTGCTTTTCTCAAACCTCAAACTCAAAGTGATACTGTAGGAGAACCATGTTAGTCTATGGTAATCAAAAATCTATTAGTACTTTTTTTTGACTAATACATTTTATTGAAAGGCCTAAGCTTCCATGAAGTTAGCTGCAATACAAAAAGCTTGGCTTTTCAATAAAACCTCTTAGTCAGAAAGATGCTATCAAATTCCTCTTGGTTTTAATGCTTAACTGACAATGCCTGGAGTTGTACTTTTCCTTTGCACAGTAATTTAAAAATAAATTGCAAATTATTTTTTAAACAATTTAACAATTCTCATGCATGCTTAGTCAAAAGTACATTCCACCAATTTCAGTGGGGTTTATTCCTAAGGAGTGATAATATTTAATATTTAAAAAAAATGTTAAACATTACACAGCCATTAGTTTAATACTTTTAATCAATTTTAAATCTATATATTTATATTT
>JANHFL010008166.1:26266-36776 GCA_032468155.1 Oxyrhabdium leporinum
CATAAGCTGTGAACCGCCCCGAGTCTTCGGAATGGGGCGGTATATAAATATAAATTATAAATAAATAAAATAAATAAATAATACTACAGTCTCAAAGAGCTGTACCAATAAACGAGAATGTTTGTAGCTCAGGGTTGAAATGAGAGGACTGTATTTAGACATAGTATACAGAATATATATGTGCAGATTTTTTTCAGTGTATTCTAGCCCGTTTCAGTTCAGACGTTTACAACTCTGGCAATGAAACAGCCCTCTCAAATGAAACCTGAAATGCTGAAAGCTCATTTGTACACTTAACCACAGCACAAATATGCCCTACTAACCTATCCGTGTCCCCAGGATGTTGCCTGCATGTCATCTCCAGTCAACAGCTCTGACAATTTCAAGCTGTCTTTAGCTGTATCCATTCTAAAGATACAGCTCTCTCTCCTCCCCTTGCGCTGAGGATTCAATTGAAATGATGTCGATATGGCCAATGTGATCTCCCCAGTTCCTACTGGCCACTTCAGTTTGCAGCAGGCCGACACACCCCTCCAAAGATGCCCAAAGTCAGCGGAAGCCTGGCTAATACAGAGGCCCATGTAATGTTTGACTGGCATTTGAGAGATTGCTAATCCTATGCTGCATTGAAGTCAAATAAAGTAGAACAGAGAGCCAGATTCTAAACTGAACTGTAGGTTACTGGTTTGGTTACCAATTAAGAGTTCTCCACTGCTTTAAACAACGTGAGGCTTCTGATGGCATAACTTTTTTTTATTATTTTTAATACAAAGAGGGGATCGTTTTTTTTCTAACTGCTCCCTTATGGCTCTAAGGCTGCCCAAGGCTATCACAAGGACAGAACTTGCTAGCAGTGTTGCCATTTTCTTGCAGTAGGAACTAAAGATAGTTCATTATTAACCCCAGCCTCCTACTTTGCTCTGGGTCCCTCCTCTGCAGCTGTGACTTGTCAGTTTGACTGCTTTAGGACACTTGTTCAGAAGATAATGCCCAGCTGAAAAAGAAAATCCTGTTATTTCTTGCTGGTGAGGAGGCAGAAGGGCAAACAGCCACAGATATGAATATGGATATGCTCCAGTAGCTTTCCTTAAGGGGTTCCACATTAAAATTGCAAGGACAGCGCTAGTCAGCAGCCTCCTTAGGTGGCAGAATAGGGCTCAGAAAGGTTACCCGGGCATGAGTCAAATGCCGTACTGACGGATTGGACTGGGAGGCGGAGAGCGACCTCCTCTATCCCTGGCTGCACTTGCTGTCACAGCATCATTTCCTGATCTGCTTTCTTTTCTAAACATGTAGTTGCTTGTGGATGGCAGGCTTGTCTGCCCAATTTACATTTGGAAGCCAATGTCAGGCTGAGGCTTAGCAGCAGTAAGCCAAAAAAAGGACAGCAAGATCTAAGCTACGGAAAATATTTTCCCTGTAAAAATACTGAAGGGAGGAGTGGAAGCCAGCCAGCCTCTAGACTTGAAGCTGGAGATATTGTAAGGCCCTAATGTCCGGGGGTTTCCTTGGGTTTCCACTTACACTATCTCTCCCCCCCCCCGCTTCCCCCGAGGTTTGGTTTCTTTCTCAGAGGGGATATTCTGACGGAGAGCGACTGACTCGACCCGCGTCCCCGGCTCAGCGCTTTGTCTCGCGCCGAGGGAGTCGCTGGGAGTCACACGGAAGCGGCTCCCACTAGCAAGCCCGCGCATCGCCTCGGAGAGCTCGGAATCAATCCAGTCGGTCTCGGAAGGCCGGGGAGGTCGTGCGGTCGGAGAAAATGTAAATAAGAGGGGAGGCGGGTCTCCGCAAGCCACCTGCTTCTTAAAGCGTGTGTCACCATGAATAAGAGAAGAGCGGGAAAACGGCAGGGCTCCTCACAAGGGCTCGTTTTCCAACGTTGGGAAAAGAGCGAGAGAAGAGACGCAGCCTCTTTGGAAACGTAGGTTTCTGTTTTGGGGTGGTTGTTGTTGTTTTTTTCTTCTCCCCCCCCCCCTCGTCGCATCTTGCGGTTTCTTTCTCGCCCGCCTTCCCCCACGCCACTCCACCTCCGGGTGTTATCTTTCTTTCACCTCAGAGCTGGCTGAAACTTCGCTGGAACTTGGCGAGAGTGTGCGGGAAGAGGCAAAAGGGGATTTCTCTCGGTCCCTCCCGCTCTCCGTTCTGCTTGGTACTGATTTCGCACCGGTGCGCTTTTACGCATACGGTAATTTCTCTCCAGCTTTGGCAGAACAGATGCGACGGGATGGGCGGCGGCCGGGGAGCGGGGACGACGACGACGACGAGGGAAGACATAAGGAAAAGGTGCTTGTCGTCTAGCGCGACGCTGTTAACCCGATAGAGGAGCAGTTAAAACTCAGTAGAGACGAGCTTAATGATAACAATTCGTAATCGTCGACGTCCGAGGCTGCGAAGTCGGTTTCTCCACTTTTTTTTTTTTTGGGTTGTTGTTGCTCCGCCCCCTCCCCCCGAGCTGAAGCTGCTGCGACGACTGGACCCGAAGCTGTTTTAATGACTTTTCGAGGGAGATTTCCTTCCTGCCGGTGCTGACTTGCCTCTCTTTGTATCTTTGGCACGAGGGAGCGGAGACGCGCCGGGCACAGCCTCCTCTGCGCTCCCTTCTTGCTCCTCCTATCCGGTTTATTCGGTAGCGGCGAGTACTTTTCGCCTGCGTTTGCACGAGAGGCAACAGCTTGCCTGACTGCGCGCTCGGGAAGCCTCGCCAGAGCAAAATATTACTGAACCGGCCACGGATCGAAGCGGGAGCCTCTCCAGCCTTCGTTTCCTTTCTTTCTTTTTTTGCCCTCCTCTCGTTTTCAAACAGTTTCTGTAAATCAAGGCGGCAGGCTTCTCGCCGCCGTTCCCCCCGCCTCCCCTCCGGGCTTTCTTCAAAGCAGTTCCTCGTTTGCCTGGTGTCAACCGTGGTTGCCCCTTTGGATCTCGTCTTAGGCGGAGAGGGAAGAGCAGCACTCTGTTCCTTTAAGAAGAACTTGGTACCTTATTCTACTCCAAAGTTTCTCAATAAAGAGAAAGGCAGCTGAGGAAATGAAGCGTTGCCGAAGCCACTGAAGGAAACCGGAGCCAAGCGAGAATCTCCAAGGGGAGTTGAGTGCGAGCGCTTTCTCTTCTCTCCCCCCACCCCCATTCCCAAAAGCTTCCACATCTCCTGCTGTGGATTACCAAGGTGGCCCCCACGGCTCCCTCTGCCCCCTTCCTCCTTGGCGGGAGTTGTGAGGAAAACGCCAGGCGGCTGCAGCCCCAGTTTCTCTTCGACCGCCTCTTTTTCCTTTCCTCAGCCCAAGGAGGAACCTGCTCGCCTCCCAACACCAGCCAAGCGGGAGCCCGCGCCGCTTGCCGCCGCCACCACCACCGCCGCTGTTTTTGCCCCTGCCGTGATGCCATGCCCCGCAGCTACAGCGGAGGAGATGACAAGGGCGGCTCCGCCGGGATCTGGTTAAAGAGCAGCTCGGCGGGGCGCTACGGCTGCAGCGGGAGCAGCAGCGGCATGAAGGATGTGGAGTCCGGTCGGAGCAGGGTGCTCCTGAACTCGGCGCCCACCCGAGGGGACGGCTTGCTCCTCCTGGGCACCGGTGGCGGGTTTGGCTTGCGAGAGAGCCGGCGAGGCAAGCAAGGAGGAGCCCGGATGAGCCTGCTGGGGAAACCGCTCTCCTACAGCAGCAACCCGATCTACCGGCGGAACGCGAAGTACCGGAAGCTGCAGAACTATCTCTACAATGTATTGGAGAGACCCAGAGGCTGGGCTTTCATCTATCACGCGTTCGTGTGAGTACCACGGGTGTCGGGGACAGATGCGTGCGCTCCGGCGGTGACCGTGCTGCCACATGGGTGGGGAAGTGGGTGGAGCCCCCCACCTGTCGGAAGAGTGACCCGGTGGAATGCCTTGTCCAAGGCGACGGACGTTTTGGCGCGCGGGGGTGAGGTCAGAGGTGTGGCGGGTTCCTACTGCTGTGGAATGCCCTGGAGCCCTTTTTACGCGCTTTGCAAAATGAGCATCCCTTGAATTCTGTAGAAACGTGACAGGGTGCTTCCGTATGCAGGGATCTTAGTACTACCAATCGGAAGGCATATTCTGCTTCCTGTCTTGTCTTTTCTTCCTTCACGGTTTTCCATGTAAGAAAAAAAAAAACCCTCAAAAGATAGGTGAGAAAAGACGAGAGGGTTTTACATGTGGAGGAAACGTGTTGTCTCCTGCTTAAAATTCAGTGAATAAGACTAGTGATTGGGCAATTGGGAGCACCTAGAAATCAGAGAGTAAAGCACCCATTCCTTTTGGATGACTCTGCAGGTTTGATTACCTTAAGGTATTTCCACACATCATAATCTAAAGTGTATTTGAGCTATTTGTTGTTAGTTGTGATTGTGGTTATATTTCCTTAAAAGGGGGTGGGGGGGAATTAGAGAATATTAAAGTTAAAATCTTGGCCTGGGTATATTTTATATCTAAATTATAAATAAAAACACAGCCAAAAATACTCCCAAACCTAAGACAATGTAAGATTTTAAAACTGCTATCCTATTCTCACTCACCTGAATTTAATTTCTTGATCATGAAGTGGACTATTGCAAAGAGCATATGGAGAATTGGGCTCCATCTGTCAAGTGTGAAAATACACTTTAGATGAGACTTTCATAAAAGTTTTGGAATTTTCATTGTAATATGTACCGGGATGTACAGAAAACCCCATTGTAGAGAAGTTTGCAATACACTGATGTGGCTCTTGATTGTGTTAAAACGTTTAGCTGAAAATAGAAGTGCCAGTATTATCCAGTGACAATGAAATGGGAAGAACTACGGTACATTGGAATGTATTTAGAAGTTAATTGTGTAATGGCTCTTCCATCTAAGAAACAACATTTGCAAGTATTGAAAATGTGCAGTAGCTAAAACATTGTGAAGGTAATAAAGGTGTAAAAACCATCAATATTCCTCAGAAGTAAACAAACTTTATCTAAAAGTTGGGATGGAGAGATAAGACACGTTGGTTATTTTCTATCAAGAGAAAGAACTGGTAGGAATAGGTGCACAAATGGAGCCCAGCAAAAAGGATGAAGGAAGAACCTTGATTCTGGAATGATTTAATGTAGTGAAATGGCTAAAAAAAGAGATTGGGATAGGTATTTTATTAGCGTAGAATTAAGATTCATAATTATTAAAGAAGACTGGAGGATTAAGACGGAAGACTGAATTATGAATAATTCATAATTGTGGAACAAATAGAACATACCAAACATACCAAACATCATAAGAATGATTTCTGAGAGTTTGGTAGAAGTAAATATTTCACTAAAATACTGAGTTTTTAAAATAATGTACAAGTTTCTTCATAATTCCTATTTTATTTCCAACAATTATAGCACTTACTAGAATACCTCAAGTAGTTAAAGCATCCAACAGATTTCAGTAGCCTTATGGCCTGTAAGATAGGCTGGTATTAATAATCTTGTATTGCATATGGTATCTGAAGTTGAAATAATAGCATTTAATAGTGAACTCTTATAATCAAATAATTTGCTAGCAAAATCTACCAGCAATCCTTAAAACAACTCTGTAAATAAATAAATATTGCTTCTCGTATTGTTGATCATGTTATAGAGGTTGAGAAATAATAGATTGAGATAAGCTTGCTAGTTTGTGAACCAGATTCATTCTAATGGTTCTGGCCTGGGACATTATATTCCACAAGTTGTTAAGACAGGAGCTTGCATAAATCAGACAGTCAAGTGTGACATGAACTAGGGCAATGCTAGTTTCCCCTAGGCCTAAGACAAAATCTTTGTCATTACACTGAAAGTCTACAGTTAGGCATTCCTCATCTAATGGTATGTTTCTACGAATTCCAAGACAAACATAAGATGACAGAAAGTGTACATAATTTTTGAAAATTTGAATACATAAAGTTGTTTACAGTTCAAAACAAGGAAACAGACTATGGTAGATGCAGAAATTTGGGTAAAAAGTTGCTAAGAAGGCTTCCGAAAGGATTGACTCATCAGGCCTACAGTTAGTTAAGTAAAGACAACCCCAACCATGGAATACATATTCTGATCCTTCTAAGCTGTCAGGCTGCAACTGTTTGTCTAATAATCATGAATTTCTCTAAGCAATTAACATTTGAAAGAATATTTCATTCTTAGAAAGCAAGGAAAGGCTATTTAAAAAGAACAGCAATAATAATTCCAAATTTTTCAACTAAATAATTTCAACCGTGAGGAACATTTTTCAGAAAAGAAGATCCAGGAGCTGGTGAAGTCAATGAAAGATCTGTTGGGGAAACAAAAATCTCTGGTAAACCTCTCCCAAAACTGGCCATATCTACAAAAAAGAGATTAATGCAAATAACCTGCTGAAAATTTTAATTGATGCTGGGGTTGCTGTTTTCCACAAGGTCATACCACAGCATTACTTACACAACAATTACAAAAATGTTGGAGTTATGGGGCAGAGTGGCACAAGAAATATTGTATGGGTAGAAGGAAAAAATGATTCATCCAAATGTTAACATATCCTAAAAGCTAATAACCAAAGATCAGTGAAGAAATTGAAGAGTTTGAAATAAATGGTTTGAAACTAAATTGATCAAGAAGTACTAACAATAAAAAAAAGTTTTGAAATGGCATTCATAGTGTCTATATTTGAATATTATTGAAAATCTGTAGGAAGGTCACAAACATGAAGTTAATGCAAGGAGACAGAAATACTTTTGAGCTAGAAAAGTTCTGCAAGGAAGACTGGAAAGGGAAAAAAAAATCTTAAAAAATCCCCCCAAAACGGTGTAGGAAATATTTGGAAGCTGTTACTTTAGGAGGGTTACAAAGTATTCATTAAAGATTCAAACTCCTATACCTTTCATATTCACCATTTTTTATTTCAAAACTAAACAATAGCATTCAAATATCCAGAAAGAATTATGTCATCTTCTATTCTCTTAGAGCACAGGTGCCAAACTCGCAGCATCACGTTGCCATCACGTGTCGTATCTTGACTTTTTCCCATTTGCAGAGCTGGGATGGGCGTGGCCTGTGTGTGACGCATCCAGCCCGTGAGCCACCAGTTTGACACCCCTGCCTTAGTGATTCACTGAACTATTCAATTTGATCAGAGGTGCCTAAACATTTGCATGCAACTATATATTTCTATTCAATCAGTTTTGCATTTACGGTAATAACAGTTGTATTAGCTATAATCCTTTTTATGGAAAGAGGAACTGAGTAGAGATAGCAGTGTAAAGCAACTTAGTAGACTTCTCTTCATAAAGAAATCTAAATTGAAGTTCATGACCTGCCTTCCTCAATATGAAGTGTTGGTGTGTATTTCAGATATATTGGGAGTTCTAGTTCCATCTGTTACAGAATGCTAAATTGGGAAGTATGCTCAAGACCTGACATTTATCCATTGTATTCTAATATACAGTCAGTACTTTACTTTCACCATTTCTTCTATTGAAATATTATACTTAAATCTTTATCTATATGGAAAGGACTTAAATCCCTGTCCTTAATAGTAATTTGACTGTAGACAAATTACAATTTTTACTGTACCTTGAGAATGGTGATATTCCAGTAAAAGTTGAGCACTTTCCATTCCCATCAATTTAGCAGTGATGCTTAAAATGGCAGTATCATGCATATTGCACAAGAATAATGACATCCAAGTGAAACTATGAGAAATACAGTGTTGTAATGTCAGCTATATTGTTTTACTTCCATTAATTATGTCACTCATGTCAGGTCTTCAAGAAAACATTATAATTCACAAATTCTTTCTACAACTACACATGAACATGACAGTTTGAGGAAAAAATCAGTGAAGTGTTTCTGTTTGGAGAATTACTTTACCATTGTTTGAAAATGTGGTTGCAGAAATGCAGAATGCTAGGTAACACCACTGGCATCTCTTCCATTTCTAAATGTGCAGGACATTGATATTTGTGTATATTATACAAAAAAAACCATTAATTGTTGTTGGTTTTACTTGTTTGTTTTGGTAAAACAATCAGTTTTGAATTTCTCCTCTTTTTTGTCAGAATGTTGGAAAGAATTGCTGTCTTGACTGCATAAGGCATGTACTGTAGCTTGTCAGACGTAACCATATGTGCTCCTAATTTTCTATAGATGATCTTGGAAGAATAGCTCTTATGTAGTTCTGTGCGCTCAAGTACAAGAGAAATTATCTCAAAGTACAACAAACTGGTGTCTTAAATCAGCAGCTCCTCAAACACCTCCTACTTTTGTACTTTATTGTAATTTTCACCTGGCAATTTTTTCCTTCAGCCATTTCTTAACAACATATGTTAACCTTTAAATATTTGGGGGACATTTTGTTTATCCTTCTATGAGAAGAGTGAGGGTAATAACCTAGGTCCAAATCCTAGCTAAAGGAACAATTATTGAGAGAGGGCATATACAAGTTATGCTTAATACCTATTTATCCACCTACTTCAGTTGAAATAATGATATTTACAGAAAATACAGATAGTCTTTATTTAACAACTGCTTTGTAGATTAACTGTTCACAGTTGTGAAGGTGATGAAACAATAATATTGCAACCAGTTCTCACATTTACGACCTTCATTGGTCTGGAAAGGAAAGCTGAAGTAAGATTGTTACCACAGTCACAATTTTTACTTAGCTATCCTTTTGTTTAACAACCAAGGTTCCTATTCAAATTGTGGTTGCTAAATGAGGACTATCTGTAGTTGTTAGAAATCATGGTATCTTGATTATAATAATGTAATCAATATGAAAATATTGAAAATACTTACCTTGTCATTATAGCAATAACACTTAGACTTATATACCGCTTTCCAGTGCTTTCCAGCCTTCTCTAAGCGGTTTACAGCGTCAGCATATTGCTCCCAACAATCTGGTCCTCATTTTACCGACCTCGGAAGGATGGAAGGCTGAGTCAACCTTGAGCCTGGTGAGATTTGAACTGCCAACTTGCAGGCAGCCGGCAGTCAGCAGAAGTAGCCTGCAGTACTGCACTCTAACCACTCCACCAACATTATCTCAAAGTATTAACATCCTGAAGTAGTATTGAAATCTCAATGTTTTTAGGATACCAATAAAGTTTTTACTCTGTAACATAAGAATTTCTGGTGTAAAGAAGCATGTTTCAAATTATTTATGAAAGCATATTTTTCATTACTTTCCTTTGAACTGATTTTATTACATCTAACATCAGCTGCTTTGTAGGGCAGCAAGAGAAAATGAGAAGCAAAAAGGATCTAATGAGCGAGTAATTGAAAGTAAATGTTTTTTAATCTACTCCCTCAGGCTTCAAGTAGCTATGAATGGTAAAAAGATTGCTATAAAATTCAGTAATTTATTTAGTCCCTTGCTCAGTCTTCTATTACAGTTTTCTCTCTTCTGTAAAATATGTACTGATTTGTAGATATTTGTAGACAATGAGTTCTAGTCCCTCTTTAGGCATATAGCTAGTTGGGTGATCTTTATACCATTCTGTCTCAGCCCTTGGAAGGAGCAGTAACAAAATACTTCTGAAATTTTGCCGCAAGCCCAGTGCCACAAACACTGACTCAAAGCCCTCTTCAGACCATTGCATCTGGCCTCCAAAAGTCTGAATAAGCAAAATATGACAACAAAGAGATTCAAAAGAGCCTTTGCTTCCAAATGGAGGTTATCTGGATATTTGCAACCTACATATACGTTAGGACTACATTGTATAAATGCAGATTGAAATCAGTAAAAAAAATGGATGAGGAAATATATTAGGACCCAGCATTTTTTCCAAAGATTTTCCCCTTTATAATTCTTGATTAGATACCACTATGACAGTTGTTCTATTTAGTCACATATAACACTCATAATAAAAAGTTTATGTTTAATAAGAAAGAGGTATTTCATATTTTGTAATGTTTTGAGCATCTGTAGTAAATATTAGCTAAAGCTAAAATTAGTAATTGCTTTTGAAGTGTACACATACCTTAAATTCAGTGAAAACTATTAAGTTTTCATTCAATTTAATATTTAAATATTTCACTTAACATTTGGAAAATGAATCATTTAATTGCACAGTTTTTTGGATATTCATGTAATGGGCTTTAAAAAATAATACTTTACTTGGATTCATTCCTTATTATTGTAAGCCGCCTAGAGTCACTGTATCAGTGAGACGGACACATAGAAATTTAATAAAGAAATTATAAAAGCATTGTTTCAGATTTTACAGTACTGCTTAATTTTCAACCTAATTGCAATTATGCCCATTCTGTATTGAGTCCCCAATGATTGTGATGAGAAAATAGCAGAGCTTCAATCAAATGGACACCATTCAACAAATTCATCATATTAAATGCCAGACTGAATGCATCACTACTCTTGAGTTTGTAATTCCACTTAATAGAAAACTCACCCTACCCAAGCCTACCAAAAACATACTGTAAAAGACAGACTAGAAATAAAAGTTAAAATAAGCAAAAAAAATAGTAAGAGAACACCTGTCTGATCTCGATGAACACAAATCACCAGGACCTGACGGATTAC
>JANHFL010008169.1:23911-34143 GCA_032468155.1 Oxyrhabdium leporinum
TCTTACATCAGTATATTAATCCAATATACCTCAGAATATTGCCCCCACAATCCGGGTCCTCATTTTACCTACCTCAAGTTATCCCCCCACCCCCGTTTTTGCAGGATCCAATTTGGATCAGTCACCAGAAGCAGAGGTTTAGTCTTATACAAATAACAGATTAAGAGAGTTGGAAGGGACCTTGTAGGTCATCTAGTCCAACCCACCCTGCCCAAGCAGGAGACCCTATACTATTTCTGACAAATGGCAGTCCAATCTCTTCTTGAAAGCCTCCAGTGATGAAGCTACCACAACTTCCGAAGGCAAGCTGTTTCACTGGTCTCACTGTCAAAAATATTCTCCTTATTTCTAGGTTGAATCTCTCCTCAATCAGTTTCCATTCATTATTCCTTGTCTGGCCTTCAGGTGCCTTGGAAAAAAGCTTGACCCCTTCCTCTCTGTGGCAGCCCCTCAAATATTGGAACACTGTTATCCTGTCTTCCCTGGTCCTTCTTTTCACTAGACTAGCCATGCTCAGTTCCTGTAACCGTTCTTCATATGTTTTAGCCTCTAGTCCCCTAATCATCCTGGCTGTTCTTCTCTACACTCTTTATAGAGTCTCATTATCTTTTTATAGTGTGGTGATCAAAAATGGATGCATTATTCTAGGTGTGGTCTTACTAAGGCTTTACAGAGTATTAGTACCTCTCTTGATCTTGATTGTATCCCCGTGTTAATGCAACTTAAGGTTGCATTGGCTTTTCTGGCTGCTGCCACACACTACTGGCTAAATATTTAACTGGTTGTTCACTGAGATTCCAAGATCGCTCTCACAGTTACTGCTACTAAGCCTGTTTCACCCTTCTGAGTTTCAGCCTGGTTTCACCCTTCTTCTAAACCCATCCTCAGGGAATTTCTCCTTAGCAGAGTGTGTGGTTTGGGCTATTCTGTGTATGGTATTTATATGGTGCCTGGTTGTGTGTAGCTTTTTAGTTGTTGATTGGGTGTTGATGGCTAGCTGCAACAACAGTCAACAACTTAATAGCCAGCCATCAACACCTCAATCAAAACTACACGCAACCAGGCACCATATAAATACCATACACAGAATAACCCAAAGCACACACTCTGCTAGGGAGAAATTCCCTGAGGATGGGCTCCAGGATGAATCTGAAAGCTTGGAAGACGAAACCTCTGGTCCCGGTGCCTGACCCAGATTGAATCCTGCAACATTATCTTGAGACATGTATATTCGCCTACATTTTTTCTATATCAATAGACTGTTGTTCACAGGAACATCTGAGGAAGGGAGAGGGATGTCAAAAAAGATGAGATAGTTGCCATGACTATGTGATTAAAACTTGACATCTTTTTTATGTGTGTCCTTAATGACTGCAAAGAAAACTAATTTGTAGTGAAGATAATACTTGTTGAATGGGCATTGGTCTTGTAACATTGGAGTGTTCTTTGCACTCAGTGGCATCATTAGCAGCCAGATCTGATTACTTATGTGATAAGGCTGCAGTCACCAAAACGTTTAAAGATTATTTTCAAATAAAACTAGCACTAAAGCAATAGCCAATTAGTACTGTAAAAAAGACCTAATCTATTGAACTCCTGGAGAACGAAGAGTCTTAGGACAAGGCAGATGACTCATAAGAATATCTGTAGGAAATGCTGTGCATTCTCTCGTTCCAAACTGATACATTTTGTGGCAACTGAGAAGATCAATATTCAATCCCTACAAATATAAGGAGACTATCCAATCAAGATGGAATGACAACATCAGCAAGTTTTGCAGGCCCAATTGGCAAAAGAAAGCTCAAGACCACATTGGTTGGAGATATGCAGAAGAGACCTTCATCCTGCAGTGGATAGACAATGGCTAGAATGATCAGAATCGGAATGGAGCTGAAAGGGACCTTGGAGGTCTTCTAGTTCAGCCCCCCCTGCTCAAGCAGGAGATCCTATGATGATGATGATCCAATCATTACAAGATCCTATCTCTCCCTGAATCTCTTATATGCAGTCTGAACTAATCAGACTAGCCCATTTTGGAGAAACTCTGGCCTAGTCTGAGGCCTAAGTCTAAAGATAGCACAGTGAAAGTCCAACCAGATTGAGTCCATTCCATTATTTGCTTACATCTAATGGACAGCATCTTGCCAAACTAAAGCTATAAACCTTTTGTCTGAAATGGTATAGGGTTTCCTACTTGAGCAGGACTTGGACTAGAAGATCTCCAAGATCCCTTCCAACTCTGCTATTCTGCTATAACTTTCTAATCTGCTAGATATATCTTGAGATATTCTAGGTTATAGCTATCCTGAACCTCTTTCTCCTACCTCTTAGGACTAGGCAGTCTCTTAATCTGGACTTCTTTCTGAAAAAGCTCTGTGTTGCCAAATATGTCGTCTAAATTTGTCAAGATCATGTGAAGTGTTAATACCACTTTATAATGCCACACTTTGGAATACTGCATCCAGTTTTGGTCGCCACGATGTAAAAAAGATGTGGAGACTCTAGAAGGAGTGCAGAGAAGAGCAACAAAGATGATTAGGGGACTGGAGGCTAAAACATATAAAAAAAGGTTGCTGGAATTGGGTATGTCTAGTCTGATGAAAAGAAGGACTAGGGGTGACATGATAGCAGTGTTCTGATATCTCAAAGGCTGCCACAAGGAAGAGGGAGTCAGGCTATTCTCCAAGGCACCTGAAGGCAGGGCAAGAAGCAATTGGTGGAAACTAATCAAGGAGAGAAGCAACTTAGAACTAAGGAGAAATTTCCTGACAGTTAGAACAATTAATCAGTGGAACAACTTGCTTCCAGAAGTTGTAAATGCTCCAACAGTGGAAGTTTTTAAGAGGAAATTGGATAACCATTTGTCTGAAGTGGTGTAGGGTTTCCTGCCTAAGCAGAGATTTGGACTAGAAGACCAAGGTCCCCTCCAACTCTGTTATTCTATTCTATCCCCTGTTCTTGAGAGTGCACATCTAACCTTTCCCAAAAGGCAGGATCTTGTTTATACTGTTGTGGGGATTAAAGTATCAGGAAAAAATGCTAGCTGGAGGAGGATGAGGATCAAAATATAATAAATAGACATGAGCATCTTAGTTGGGGAGGGCATATGGCAGAAAATGATAACATATATATGGTGAGAACATTGTATAACTGCTACAGCTTATATACTTAAGTCAGAAATTGCTGTAATTTGTCACACTTCTGCAAATGGACACCATTACAAAAAATAATAATAATCTAACCTAAGGTGGGAATGCTATTGCTATAGCTGCTATGACTACTACTATGCTTACTATTAGTCAAGTGCCAAGGAAATCAGGAGATTCAGACACTTCAAATGAGTATAATTTATTGCAAGCTTAAATTCTCTACAAGAATCTGAACTACTAATGGTCAATGGAAATTAGCAGGAGTTAAGAAAGGAATTCAAAATGGGCTGGACTTAGATCTCTTGTGGGCATACAGGGACTTGTGACTGATGATGTGTTTGAACCCTCCTTCGTGCTCAGCCTGGTCATCCACTATTAGAGGTATTACTACTCCTGCCTCTAAAATTACTGTACTATATGGATTTGCCATACAATTGTAGCATATTTTAAATATAATCCCATTCAACCTAAACCCTTATTTCTCAATGTTACAATCTCTTTTATGATAAAACATGTTTCTATGAAATGAGTATCACATTAAACAACAGTCAGAAAAACCTGTAGTTGTTTAGTCAGAAGCACTTTTGAGGTACTTCTGGAATGAGAAACCAGTCATAATAAACATTTGCGTGTTTAAAATAACAGCAGAGGCAAACAAAAAAATAATCCAATCATTTTTAACCTGGAGAAGCACAAACATAAACTGAAAATTCTGAGTTGCCATTCAAAAGCATCTGGAGGGAAGCAGTCTTCTATTTTATAATTTATACAGTCCATTAATCCATTAAATAATTATATGAATTAGTTGGGGTTTCATTTCTTTTTGGTTATATTATTTTTTATTAAAAATTGCAAATAAGAAGATAAAAACTAATAAAAACTACAAAATAAAATAAACACTAAAAAGTGCAGAAAAGAAAAAAAATAAAAAAGGCAGACTTTTTTCTCCTTCCTTTTGTATTTATTTATTTATTTTTAATTGTCTGAGGTAAAGGGATTTTCCCCAGTTACATCCAGCTACAACACAAAGAAATCGTGGTGAAACTATTTTTTCCTTCTCCCTCCCCCCTCCCCCCTCCCCCGAATGTTGCTTTCATATCATTCCCAGCCTGTGAATGAGATGGATTTAAGTCACTCTTACACTCCATCAGAATTAATAATTTCTGCCTTTTTCCAACACTGTGTAAGGACATTTCATATCATGTAGATGTCATGCTGGTATAGTTTTATACTCACTCAAGGATGGGTGAGCAGCAAATTAATTTAGTAGTGGAGATTGGCTCTAAAGGAATCTGTGCAACTCAGACAGAGCATCTGTTTTCCATGTCGATTACCCCAGATTCTATCATTGATAGCATCTTCAGGATAGGGTAGAAAAAGACCTGTGTTTGATAACCTGAAGAATCACTAATATCTCACAGAAGCTTCAACATCAGAGAGCTTCAATTTTGTTCCTGGGATTTATTGGAGCCACTCTTCCAGCTTAGAAATCACAGCCCTCAGGCCCTGGTACCCCCTCCCTCTCCCTTTCTCTCCCCCCCTCATGCTCTCTCCCTCTCTCATGCCCTCTCCCCTCTCTGTTTAAGATGGGTGGCCATATAAATAAATGCATAAAAGAGTTTGTAGTTTTCTTCTATGGATGAGCTCCATGGTTGTAGTTATCCGTCAGTACTCCTTCATTCTACCCATCTATCTCTAGTTGCTTGAGTGTGGTTGATTGATGAAGGAATATTGGTTATTTTCAATCTATTGGTCTGGAACACAAACCAAACCATTTCCAAATGTTGGACGTTGCTTCCTAAAGAGACAAAAAGAGTAGGGCTGGTGTGATTTTCCTCCTCAGACTTTCTTTTCCTTGAGCTTTTCCTTGAGCCATGTAACTGTGGACCTTCTCAAACAAAAACAGATCTGTGGTGGAAGAGAACAGTCAAAAAGAAGGAGGCATCTTCTTACCAGCTTAAAGTGGCTAATGGAAACTGGAGAGATTCTATCCTCATTGCATCATCACCAATATCATCATTTATTTATTTTATTTTTTATTATGCCTACGGCAAGACATTTGTTGGGAAGAGAAGAAAACATTTGTTGTAAAGTGGATCAGTTAAAGATAAATTTAAGCTATTTTTGCAGTAAGCTGGAGATGAATGAAGACTGTATCATATGGGCATGTCCTTGAAATGGCTAGAGGGCATCTTTGTTCTGTTTTTGAAGGAACAAGATGTGTCCCATCCTTTTAAAAATTTAAAGCCAAGTTTATCAACTTGCTATGGGAATCAAGAAATGTTGTGCAAAGTAGATCCTGTACATTTTTTTTCTGAATACAAAATTGAAATATAGCCTAAGCATTACTGTTTCTCGATAAGACTGCAAAATCTCTGTTTACTAAGGAGTTATTTTATCTACTTTTACAACATATGTTGAGTGAAAATTAAGGGAATACATACTGTCATACTCAAAGAGTGGTCATCAATGATTGCTCATAAATTGAAATGGCATATTGAGGGCAATGCTTCTAAATTCAATTCTGGGCTTGCTACCATTCAGCATTTTTATTAATGGCAGGAATAAGGAGATAGAGGGAATACTTATCAAATTTGCAGATGATACAGAATTGAATGAGATAGCTAATACCTTAGAAAACATAACCACAATTTAATACAAAACTAGAGAAATGAGCTGAAAAGAGCAGAATGAAATTTGATAGAGACAAATGCAAACTTCTTTGCATAGGAAACATAAATCAACAGACCTGTGAAAATAATATTGGAATAGTAGTTAATGACAACAAGCAAAATATGAGTCAGAAATCTGATGTAGCTGCAAAAAAGACAAATATAATGCTAGACAGCATCAGCAAAAACATAGTTGCTAAAGCATGGGTAGTAGCCATGCTACTCTACATTGCAGTGGACAACGTCAGGGTATGTCTGGTTTTAGGCATCATTGTCAGGGCTGCCATTTTGCTACGTTACGCATCACCTTGCTGACAGCCTGCCATATATAATAGGTGGAGGAAGGAGGAGATCAGCAGGGAGGGATAAGGAGAGGGTTAGCATGAGGAATCAAACTATGTCTTGTACCCTCCTGTGAGAATTTCTGGCTGTTCCAAGGTCACACAAAGGAATGCAGAACCATCCAGCTCACAAAAACAGGGACCGTTATCCAAACAACTTGTTAGCACCTAATTGGACACTCTTTGATAAATGGGGTGAGGGGTGAATGGGACCAAGGGAAAGTTAACCATATGCTTTGGGTGTGAGAGCCCCAGATCCAACTTTGCTTCTTATGTAACCACTTGGCTTTAGTAAAGTATACTTCTGGCTAACCATGGGCTGGCAGTCTTTCTTCTCTAATTGACCAAGTTGAGAGAGTTAACAATCATATTTTGAGAAGGATTCAGAAAATTGGATCCAGAGAAGGGCAATTACTATGTTTGGGAGGTGGGGCAGAAATTAAATTCCGCCAGGAAAAAGGAAGGAACTGAGATTGTTTAGCCTTGAAAAGAGAAGAATGGGGGAATACGATACACTTTTCAAATACTTGAAAAGATGTCACACAGATGAAGGTCAAGATCTTTCTCTTTCATTCCAAAGTGCAGGACACAGAGTAATAGACTAAAATTACAGGAAAGCAGATTCTGATTGAATGTTAGGAAAAAAAATCCTATTATTGTGAGCAGTTACCAGGAAGACAGTGTTCTTACTTTTATTGGATGTATTGAAGTGGAATAATATTAATATTAATAAGATGATGACAATGATGTATCTTTCATGGATCACAAGATAAAAGATAATTCACCATCATATCCTATTACATGGTGAGTTTTTTTTTAAAGGTGCAAAATAAGCTTACGTTATCTATTTTATCAAAACATCTTCATCATTTAGATGATTCCTATATCTCCCTTCTGTTATTAGACAGGCATTCAGGTATTATAAAAAATATCCATATTTTGTACCACAAAAAATAAAGCACATTATATTTAAACATCCAGGGAATTTGGTTATGTTTGTCTTTAATATTGTTGCTACGTTCTGATTTAGTTCCAGTCTGACTTATAGCAATGTTGCTGGTCTCTGATCATAACACTAGTTTTTAATTTCCTCTGTCTTCCAATCTTCAGCTGTGGATTTAGGATCCTGGTAAGAACAAAGTAAATCTCACAAATATACCAATTTTCTGTGGACTGACCATGTACATTGCATTTTAAGTTAAAGCAGACAGAACTAATGTTGACTGGGTATATAAAATTATTTTAGAACAAGTAACTGCTTTTAGCCAAATGAATGTGCTAGAACAGGGCACTGAATTGAGCAGAAGAGTAAAAGAGCTGAGCAGCCTTGAGTCCCTTGTAGGCAGGAAGAGGCTGAAGGAAGATCCTTCCTAAAACTTTGCAGTATTCATCTAGCAGCTTTACAATGTATGCTTTAATTTGGAAATATTCCTATCTCTAGGCAAGCAACACTAAACCTACCACTCTGAACAGCTCATCGAATTGCTTCTGATTCCTTGCACATGACAGTAAAGGAAAGATGCAGGTTTATGACTGCATATGTGGTTAGTAATTGTAGTGTCATAGTATGCACGTGAGCTCATTACCCAAAGAAGTGTGTGGGTCAGTTAAGGCTAGGAACCTCCAACCATTTTTCATCAAAGAGAACATATTGATCATCCTACTTCTAAAGTCAGGGGTACTACTGGGCTTCAAGAACCAGCCAGTCTCACTATTTGATTGACTGATTATTGATTGATTGATTATGTGCCATCCTAATGACCACATAGGCGTTCTCTACTTCTCTTTCCTTCCACCTTTCCCAACATTAGAATCATTTCCAGAAAGCTGGGTCTTTGCATGATTATCCATTTCAAGCAAGATAATTTGAATTTGTTCACTTGTGCCTTAAGTGAGAACTCTGGGTTGATCTTTTGATGATCCACTGGTTTATTTTCTCAGCTGTCCATGATATTCTCAGGAGTCTTCTCCAACACCAAAGTTCAAAGTCCCATTATTGGCAAGACTACATCCATTGTATCAGATAGCAGATTCTGAGGAGCACCAGTAAAAAAAAAATGACCTGCTTTGTTTTCTGAACATTTCACACTTGCCATCTCTTAATGAATGATCTAGTTTAGTCTTCCTAAACAAGTCTACTGTCCAGTGCAATAAAGCATGCCATGCAATTGCCACTGTCAAAGTAAGATTCAATTGCCTGCCAACTGATGTGTTTTATATGAAATGGGTGAAGATGTTATTTTGGGCAAGAGGCTAAATATTTCAAATCATCCCTATTGTTTTCTTCTTGTTAAAAAGCTCTGTGATACACAAAAAAAGGCCTGAATCAAAGGCTGTATTGAGGACTAGGGAGGGTTTATCTCCAGCAAACTCCATTCTAATTGTAAATGCCCCAAAGAAAGAGATGTGATTTTTAATTCAGATGCAGGAAAACACTGCCCTGAGCAAATCAACAGATAAAGCAGTATATTGAAGAAGAAGCTTAAGATGACAGGGAAAATGGTAGTTAAGGCAAACCTGCTTTTTAAAAGCCTACGGTGGTATGGATTGTTTTTGATTGTCTAGAAATAAGCTTTTTTGAACTTCATTCTGCATCGTTATTTTTTGCCCTTTAAGGAAATTACAGTGGTATTCATCAGTATAGCCACTGTGGACATAAGATAATTGTCTCTCCTATGAAGGTTGATGCAAATACAAAACAAGTTAATGATGAGTTTAAGAGTCTTTATTGCTGTGTTGTAAACTTTTCATTGTGGTCGTGGTGATAAGGCAAATATTTAGCCAGAGAAGCAGTTGGGGCTTTGGTGAGTTCAATTACTTTTTTGCTACCTTATAACATGAGTAATTCTCATTAAAATTATCATAATATAAAATACAAATGAAAAGGGGAAAGGGAAGAAAGAGGGAAGAAAATTGTAGGTCCCATATTGACTTGATTTTTTTTTTATTGTAGTGAAGGACAGAATGGAATTATAACCGTAACTTTTTAACTTTACTAACTTAACAAACACAAGCCATTTCTATGACAGCAAACTATATTAATCAGCAAAACCCAGCATCAAGAGTTCATTTTTGTAACCTCTTGAGCACAAAGTCCAAAAGCGGTTTCCAAGTAAGAAACAAAGATGGATCGGTTCTTTTGCTCTAATTAAAGCAGTCCATTTTGCCATTTCTGCTTGCTCCATCACTTTCCCCATCCATTCTTCAGTTGTGAGGATTGATGTTTCTTTCCATTTCTGTGCATATAGAATTCTTGCTGCAGACAAAGTATACAATAAGAAAGTTCCAAATCTCCCCCCCCCCATAAAATGAGTAATTCTCAAGCTGCTAACAGGTAGCACTCAGAGGCAGAGGTGAGTAGTGCCAAGCAGCCCAATAATCTAGTCAAAGAGTGTTGAAAATTGGCCCAAGGATCAGTTGGTCCAAGGAGTCTGAATATAGGCAAAGAGCAAGAAGAATTTTGAGCAGAGTGCCACAGAAACTCAGGTCTGAAGCAGGAACATTGTTGTCAACAAAAGAAATAAAGGCTAGTAATCTCTTGGAGACAGCCAATTTAATCTTGTGATTAAGGCACTAACTAGGCGAGAAACTGGGAGACTGTGAGGTCCAGTTCTTCCTTAGCCATGAAAGCCATCTGGGTAACTTTGGGCCAGTCATTCTCTCTCAGCCCAATTCACCGCACAGGTTGTTGTGGTGGTGGGTAGGAAGGTGTGTGGGATATATTTGCTGCCTTGAGTCACTTGTAAAAATAATAAAGGGGGGGTATACATAAATATAAATAAATTGTTCTTCTGTATAAGGGTTGTGGTTATGACTTAATTAGGGAAGCTGGCCCTTTCTCCTTTTGAGATGAGCTGATCATTTCTAATCTGCACTTCATAGCTACTGTCCTGTTTTTGGACTATACTCCTTATCATCATTAAACCCCTCATTATCTCCTAGGAAATAATGTATCTCCTAGGAAACCTTAATCAATAAAACTGAATTGCCAAAGGATGATCTTCTTCTTCTTCTTCTTCTTCTTCTTCTTCTTCTTCTTCTTCTTCTTCTTCTTCTTCTTCTTCTTCTTC
>JANHFL010008170.1:0-10636 GCA_032468155.1 Oxyrhabdium leporinum
TAGCTGTTGTGAACCGCCCCGAGTCTTCGGAGTGGGGCGGTATATAAATTAAACTTATTATTATTATTATTATTATATGCCTCCTCTCTCTGACCCCCCCCCCCTTGCTTCTAGTGTTTACCTTTCTGCTAGTACTGGGGAAGTGGGGGAGTTCATTTTGCATGTAGCAATCCCCCCACTCTTCGTTCCTCCCTCAATTTCAGCTTGGAATGGTCTGTTTTCCAGGCGACTCCTTTTGCATCTACCTCATCCAGTGGACGCCACCAATGGGAAAGCCCGTTTTCTGTCTGAACAGTCCACACTGGAAGTCACTTTGAGGATGAAACGAGAATTGGATTTCATCAACTTTTCATGAAGAGGAATCAGCCCCTCAGAGGCCCAGGGGAGATTTTCTAGTTAGGTAATTAAGAGAAGAAGAAGAAGAAGGAGGAGAACATCTTGCCACTGATTCCAAAGAATACTACTACAGTGTCTGACAGGCCTTCGTGCCTGTACCAGGAGACCTTGAGGTCCTATGTCTTTCTTGAATTCTGGCACTGAAATTTTTCTAGGAGGCCTCCGGCTTCTCCATTTTCATTAATTGTTGCTTCTTTGGGAGGAGTCTATTCCTCCAACATCAGGAGATAAGCATGTAGGGGACAACAGAGGCAAGGTCGGGTCATAATGGCTGAGCTGCTGACTGCTCTGACTTCTGTGCTGTTGATAGAAAATGAAAGTCCTGCCCTTTCTTGTCTGTGCTCACATCTACCCTTTGCAGAAGTCTGCCCTGGCCAGCACAGCAGGGGTTTCCTTTCAATTGATGCCTATTGGCTTTCTGGGCCATTTGCAATAGAACAGAGAGCTAAGGAAGCTGAGGCTTGTTCCGAGAGATGCTGACCTCTCTGCTCCAGCAATGCACCTGGGGTTCGGTGAAGAATGAGCACAGTCTTCCACTGCATAAAGTCAGCATTTAGCACAACAGTGTTTCCATCGGGAAGGCCCAGGTTGCAAGCAAGCACGCAACTTGAAAAGCACACAGGAGAAGGAGCTCCTGCTGATGTGGTTTGCAGCAGAGGGAGAAGGGATGGGCAAATGAGAGCTTGTTCATGGCCTCCTCAATAGAGTGGGACAACTTGCAAGACATCTGTCATCTCCCAGTAACCAATAAAGCCCTACTTCCTATTGGTTCTACTTAAATGATAGTGTTTTTGTTTTCATCAGAGGAGCCCAAGGAGACAAACTCAGGCCAGGTAGAAACAGATGAAGACAGTAAAAAAGGTGGGGTTAAGGCAGCAGGAGGACATTGTTAATGTTGATCAACTTTGAGGCAGGGCAGGGAGGGGATGTGACAAATTGGTATCCTGCCCCTTTTGGAAATGCATATCAAATCCCTGGAGTTACAAGAAACAAAGTTATTCAACCCAGCACCAAGAAGCATTGTCAGGGCAGTGGGAACTTGGATTGGGCCTGTTGAATGAGGGGGGGGGGGAAGGACTTGCCTTTTCACAACAGCAGGATTAGAGAGAAGTGGCAAAAAGGCAGAAGAAACCCTTACAAAGAAAAATGATCAACTTTTCAATATGCCAGTTACTACATATGCACACTCCCAAATCCATTCTGCGCCTAAACCCTCTCCTGTGTGTAACACCCTGGCCCAAAAGAAGCTTCTCTGAGATGGTGACAACAGGGAACCAACTGGTGGAGGACTAATCCTTCTATCTAGATGAGTTTGCCCAGCTCCAGGTCCAAGCACTCAATTTTCCAAGGAAGAATTTTCTCACCCAATTTTCTCTTGGGCCACTGGTTGGATTGACAGATTGCAACCTTGCCTTCCAAACTTCTAGCATGACCCTGGCCAGAAAGGCCCGTGTGGACTTAAGGGGAAAGCCCAAAGTGCTGCTAAGTGCTGCAGAGTTGCCTGCTCCCAGGGCAGTGTGACAGGTGGACCAGGGTGAGCCAGACTTGCTGCCTGGAGAAGGGAATTCCAATCGGTGGGACCTGGAGGTCTGGGCGCTTGGAAGGGTTCCTGTGGTTCCCAGCCTTAGGTGGTTCAGGACATGGGTGATCTGGTTATTTACGTGTGGGTGATTGTGGAACCCCCTCAGTTTGCTGTGCTTTGCTTTAGCTTGATTTGTTTTGCTCCTGGGGATGTTTTGTTTTTGTTTGCATGTTGCTCTTTTGGTTGACTTTTCTTTTACTAGATCATTTTTAAGTTGTTTAGGAGTCTAGTGGTCCACTTCAGGAAACTCAGTTTTGTAGCAATTCTTCTCAGCCCCAAGGAGCTTACAATCAACAAGTAGAACAAACCAGAGAAAGCTTTGCCTCTCCTTGTTTTGGATGGGTGGGAGGCAAGGGGTTCAGCCCAAGACCTGGGCCTCCTTAGAGAGGCAAAGAAGCAGGTTTCTGTCTACTCCAGAACCTGGAACCAGGCACCCTTCAGCAGCAACCTCCCGCATACTTGGGACTCTTCCCCGGCCAAGTCCCCCACCCAGCAGGGACTCCTTTTGCATTGCTCTCCCTCCACTGCTGCTCAGTGCCACCGAGTTACTCAGAACAGACAAGAAGGAAAAGGGCTGCTTCTCCTCTGGGCTTAATTCCTCTGGCCCCTCCCCAATAACTCCCTCATCAAGATAAGGTGTTTCATTGTGGCTGAAATGGTAGCCATGATACTCAGGCAAGCCCCTTCTGGCACAAGGGCCTCCTCTGCCTTCCTGGGCTGAGCTAGACTATCAAATATAGTAGCGTGGGGGAAGGGAAAATGTGGAACTACTAGACTGGCCTGCCTTCCCAGAAGGCGCTGCCTTTCTCTCCCCCTCCCCGCCCCCAATTTGGCTATTGAAATAAGGCTGGCTCCCCCCCAGCCCCGCTCTTGATCGTGGATAGCCTCAATCTGAACCTACGAAGTGGGGTAGGGGAGCACAGGAGACGCGCTCGCATTTTCTAATGAAGACAACTTAAAATCTACAACGCCGCTTTTTCAGAATGCTGCGCCAAAACCGTTTTCTTGAGCTGGGAGGAGGAAAACCACCCGTAGTGCAGGGCTCCTGCTCCCGCCGCTGCCGCCGTGCAAGCCCGTCCACAGCAGAGGCGCCATCCACAGGGCCAGAGGTTGGGTGGGTTTCCTGCCGGTGACGTTGCCTCGCTGCCACCTGACAGGCGAAGTAGGGGCGACGGGCCCTCTTTATCGCGAGGGCCTTCCGGAAGGGATCATGCCACTCCCGCTCCCCCTCGGCGCGCTCCCTGGGGGCAGATATTAAACACTGCCCGCCTCCCCGGAACTGGGCAGCGAAGGGCGAGCGTCCCGAGCAAGGCGGGGAGCGGCTGCATGCGGGGCAGGGGATTCGGCTGGTGAGAGGCGCTTCGGGGAAGAGCCAGGGAGGGTTTTGACGCCGCCGTCTCCCGCGCTCTCCCCTCCCTCCCCGCGCGCGTCAGTCCACCCACCGCCGCCGCTCTGGCCGCTTAAGCCCGGTGGCGTTCCGGGAAGTCTCGCCAGCTCCCCCCTCCCCCCATTCCGCGCCGCCCTGTCCGAAGTGCAGCCGCGAGCGAAGACCGAGCATGGAGCGGCCAAAGGCGGGCATCCAACGCCCTGTCGCAGCCTCACCGCCGTCCCAGTAGAGCCGCAGCGGCGGGAGCGAGTGCCAGGTAGGCCCCGAGGTTCTATCTTTCTCCGTACCTCCCCCAGTCCTCAGGGAAGAGGGCTGCTTGGGGCCGTCGTGGAAGCCGTCGGGCGGGCGTCGAGGGGCGATGCTTGGGCTCGAGGGAGCCGCCGCCGCGACCGCACCACGCCCCCTTTGAGGGCAGCCCTGCCCCTCCAGCTGCGGTCAATCCCCGGGAAGCCCTCCCGCATGCCGCCGCGAGCTTGCCACGCAGTTCTCCGGGGCCGCACCGTTCCGTGGAGCGCGGAGTGCGAGAAGGTTCTGCGGAGGAATGAAGTCAATGATGGAAGCCTTGCCCCGGCAGGCCGTTGCACCTTGCGGGCGCCTCGGTTCTCGGGCAGCCCTCGCGCTAGCCCGGGCCGGGCAAGAACGTGCTGGTTTATCTGGGGACACGGGGATACCGGCTTGTGGGAGGTTGCTGCGGCCCCGCCTCCTCTCCGAGCGGGCCTGTCCCTTCTCTCTCCCCTGCCAGAGCGCTGCGGTCTCCGGAGCTCCGGCCGACCAAAAGAGAAAAAGGACTTCTCTCCTTGAGACAGCGTTAATGTGATAACATCGAGCGGCGGCAGAACTGGGCGGCCAGGAAGGCGGGCAGCAGGGAGATTTACCGCGGCCTTCTTTCTTCCAGCCCAATTTAGCAGGTGAGTCTCCCCTCCGCTCGCCGGCCCAGCCTGCCTTCCGGCGCCGTGTTCTCCCTTCATTTCTTAAGATAAGTCGCGGGGCGGCGGCCTTTCCCCGGCACCTCCGTGGCTCAGGTGATGACTACGCCGGGGAAAGGAGGGGGGGCCCTCTGGAGAGGCCCGAGGAGGTCAGAAGCGTCCTTTGCGGACCCCCGGACCTCTCCTCCCTTGAGAAAGAAGCTGCTTCCACCCCCCACCCCCCCAGGCAAGTCAAAGAGAGCTTGGCGGCCTGGACTGGCAGTTGCGGTGTCCTTAGCAAGAAGTATCCTTGTGTCACTGCCTGCCAGGCTTCGAGACCGAGGGTTGGCCCGGCAGAGGCCTAAGACACCGCCCCCCCGCCGCCCTTTCTTCTCTGGGATCTGGAAAACTGGCGGGGAGTAGCGATTTTTTCCCGGAGCCACGGAGGAGAGAACTCTTTAGTGCTCTTTGGTGGACGCTGCTGGGGGTGGGGTGGGAACAAGCGCGTGTCGGCCCATCTTGCTCTGCTGCTCTCCCAGTAATCGGGCAGAAACTGCAGGAGTTCTTTCCATTCGGGGGGGGTCTTCCTTTACCATATTCTCGGTTTTCGCCTGGGGAGGGATGAAAGGCGTCGGGTTGGGCACCAGCTGAGCTGAGCATCAGGAAGTTCTCACAGTTGGCATGGATGCTGTGGAGGACAGGAGGCTACCCTAGATCATCTCTTGGGGTAACTAGGCAAGCCAAGTAAGCAGGGCAAATGGGAGAAGGGGAGAAGGGGGCATGCCTGAGCCGGAGCTTCCAAACAACTCCTGCATGGGGGGAGTCATACTGTAAGAACCTAGTCGGTTTCAACTTGGGTTGCTAGTTAGGGAGTGGGGAAGGAAGAGGACTGTTAGAGCACAGAATTGGCCACTGACTTAGGGGCTATTGACCACTTCAGTAAGGATTCCCAGCCACCCAATATGTTGTATCACTACTACTCACTAATGCATATTTACTCTTTTAGCTTATTTCTTCTAAATTATATGTAGACAAATTTAGATGATAATTTTCTAATAGAAGGAAGTCATTGGTATGGTGGAGTCAGGGAAACCAGCAAAGATCCTTCATGAAGGCCACAAGCCAGGAAGATGCTGACCTGGTGGCTATGGAGCCAAAGGTGGCTGCGCTCTCACTTCCTGGTGGGGAAGGGGGGGGGGTTCTGTCATTTCATTTCAACCATGAAGATTTTCTCCCTTTCCTCATAAAATGAAAACAAAAGGGTTGGGGGCTTGCATGAAAAAGGGGTTTTGAAGCACTTTGTGAACAGAATGAAATCTTTTTTTTAACCCAGTTAACCCTGTTGATCAATGGCTCCCTCCTTTGCACCCCTCCCAATGAACTGAATGGCCTTTTGGTATGTTAAAAACAACTGCAAAAATGTATGATCATATAAATAATAAAGGTATTTTTGGCCGTCAAGAGATGGCTAAAATCCCCAGTTTTGCATTTAAATTGGGTTATTTTGGATATATATTCTAAAATCTGACATAGCTGTAGCTCACTCACTCACTCTCACACACACACACACGTAGTCTTTCTCATTACTGGACTCTCACACCTATCATCCCTAGTATAACATTATGTGTGTGGGGTGGGGGGAGGTTCTGGAGAGCCCATGTTTCTGTTTGCCTTACCTCATACCAGTTTACCATTCAGGCTCTTTTTCCCAGGATTGGTGGGGCTTTTGCAGCTAAAGACCACCTTCTTCCAGAGAAGAGCAAGTCAGGGAAGCCCAGCCATTTCCTGTCTGGCACCTCACAGGCCCCCTTTCTCTTTCTGGCCCTTGAAATGGGAGGGCAACACAAGGCTCTGCTGGGTTTGAGAGGGCAGCATCCTTGGCAGAGGCAAATAAATATCCCTCTGCAGTGGTTAGAAAGAGATGCAAAAGACAGAAGACCAAACAATATCTAAGCTTGAGTCTTTGGATCATGATAAAAAACTCCATTTTGAGACAGGCAAGAATTCAGGCAGTAGCAGAAAGAGGTGGAGGCAGAAGAGGCCTTGGGGCACTGCGACTTCCTTTGGGTTTCTCTGATTAGGCCTTTCAAGAAGCAGGTGAAAGCCAGGCCTTTGTTGAGGGGCTACTGGCTTGGCAAGGAGGCCAGGGGGCCCTGCCTTTGCTGGAAACTCTCTTCTCCATGGGGGGGCTCAGCAGAATGCCCTTGGACCACAGTCCTGCTAATCAGCCCCTCCATGAGGAAGGAGATAGAATTTGGAATGAAAGTGATGAGGAGACTGCCCTGAGCAACAGGCAGGAAAGGAAAGAGAGAGAAATCCAGAAGGCCGGGATCCTCCACTTCCCTTACAGGATGCCTACTGGGCAGAAAGCAACAATGAGAAGGGGGACTCAATCCAGACAACTTGAAAATGGGATGGGGAGAGATTGTGTCAACTTTGCAAGGCATTGACATCACAAGAGTGTGGTTTGGGTCATTGCCCAGCATCATTCCACACTTGTGTGGTTCTTCTGAGGGACGCTCACTATCTCCTGTCTCCTTAGGACTATAAGGCATGGTTTGTGCAATGGTGAGGAAGTGATAGCAGTGGAAAGCACTTGCCAGACATGGCCCATTTCTAGCCTGAATGGCTGTTGTAGGGAAATCTGCCTAAAGGCCACTGCATTGCAGAAATCTGGCTTAGTTTATGGCCCTTCTCTTGGAATTTAGGGCAGAATTTGGAGACTCTCGAGCTTGAATTCCGCCTGCCTTTGGGAAAGAAAAACAGGTCCTTTTGCACCATACCTCTTTGGGAAACAGATGGTTCATTATCAGCAAACAGTAGTTGGTCCTGGTCCTGGTCAGTCAAATTTATTCCTTTCGCTGGACGGAATTCAGCAAATAATTTCCTGTGATTCCAAAATCTTTTTCACATGTACTGTTGGCAAACCAGGTACCTGAAGATTCCTCATCTGGTAATCATCCCAGCATCTTCAGATATTCAACGGTTGGTTGCCTTATGTTTTCCTATGAAATCTTCCTGGGTACCAGGGTCAGAATGACTGGTCCATAGTTCCCCAAGTTTTCCTCTTCCTTCTTTCTGAAGATAGAATCAACATCTTTCTCTAGTTATCTGATGCTCATTTCCCATTATTTTTCAAAAAGATTCAGCCAACCCTAACCCTACATTCCTTCAGGACTTTAGAGTGCAACCTATTTGGTGTAGAACATCTGCACACAAAGTAAATATGTGCTTCTTTGCCAGGTATATTGAAGGCTCAAATCGCAACCTTACCCCTCCCAGCTTTTCATGACTGCCTGGTGAAACATATAGACTCTTATTGAAGGAGATAGTCAGAATATAACTTCTTTCTTTCCTTCGTTCCTTGTTATCATTTCTTCATCTCCATGAAGCAGCTATACAGTATACTGCTTTACTCTTTTTCTTTTCTTTGAAAGAGACCCCCACCCCACCCCAGCTGTCTCCTTCTGGGTCTTATCCTTGCTGATGCTTCCTCTGAACTTCCAGCCTGTCCCTCTGGGCTCTTCTTCTGAGGCCTCTTTCACGCTCCTCATTTTGTCTTTCTTTTTCATACCTTAACCAAACTTTTTGTGTAGTCAAATTTGCCTCTTTGCCTCACTGGAACTGCTCATAATTTTATTGTCCATCTTAAGCTCTTTTTTTCTATTATCATATGGTATCATTTCATAATCGCCCTGATTTTATTAAAATTAATCCCCCTTAGAATTCAAGCCATGTACTTGAATGCTGTTCAGTTTCCCTTAAAATCAGGAACGTTGTTTCATGGCCTTTTTCCTGCTTTCCTGTTCCTGCTGATTCCACACATATGTTCCTTGAATTGGAAGGAAATTTCTAGATCCTACTTCAGGTATTCCATCAAGGCACCTCCAGGAAGGACAGAGGGTCACCCACCCCAGTAAGAAATCTGTGGGAAGACAGGCCCTGCTGTGTTCTGCCAACAAAGATCTAGGAAGTAAAATTCCTCGCCCCAGTTTCACACCTCTTCGAAAAGTCTGTGATTTGCTTTGGGAAAACACCACCCACACTTTTAACAATATTGTATGCACTCCTTTCTCCACCTATTTTTACTCAAATAATTTCTATTCATTCATCGAGTTTGCCAACCTCATTCACCTTGGCTGTTTAACAGATCTGGATTTGGAAATGCAGTATAATTGCTATTCCCTTTTTATTGTTTCTGCTCCTCCTCATCTAATGGGATGTTCATTCTACCAGGGTATTCATGATTCCCTGTTTAAACCTTTAAAATATGTATTGAAATGAAACTGCAGGGCACACAGCAGAGACTGATGAAATGAAAAGACAGGCATGTAAATTATTCTACAGTACTTGGAGAGCCTTCTCACAGTTCTATTGGCACTGCTGTAGGAGGGGGGGGGGGGAATGGCCCCAGGCCCCCAGATTGCAGAAGCACTTACAACAAAGCAGAAATCCCTTAATCTTTGTTAAGTATTATCTTGGTGATTCAAAACCATCTGTGGTGAAGATTTATCAAGATTTGTGCACTACAGCAAATCGAACTACCCATCACCAAAACCACCCTCCATTTATCATGATGAACATCCCAATTTGGCTCTCCCAGAAGAAACTGGTCTATCTCTGTATCAATTGTAAGAGGAAATCCTGGTGATGTTTGTGGAAAATAACCCAAAAAGTCCTTCACCATCCCCACAGCATTTATTCTTTACTCTACACTCTTGTATGGGACTCCCTCCAATGTAAGAGGTATGTTTTCTTCCACACTGTGTAAATAGAAACTATGACTGTACATGCAGACCAGTGTGCATTCATTCATTCATTCATTCAATTAATCAATCAATATTGTGCAGATAAAATTGATCTTCACCAGTGATTGAATCTGGAGAACAAAGAGGTGGAAGAATCTGTGCTTGTCTGGAGCATTGGGTGTTTTTAAGGAAATAGCAGCAGGAAGAGATTTGACTGCATTGCATGGCAGAACAAATAAAAGAAAAATGCCTGAGGGTTTGGGATAGAAAATTATATTTATGTGTCAATAACATTGAAAGCTGTAGATTGGGATGCACTTCTTTATCCATAGGATAAAAATCTCCAGAATGACAGGGTAAATATTTTGCCATAGTTTTCTAATTGTTGATAAAGAACTGATTTTCAAGCAACTGAATTCTGCTAACAGTCAAGAATTTGTCACACTGAATAGTCCGTTTCCAGGCAACCTTGTTAGCTACTGAACTAAGGCAGATTTTTTAATGCACATAGAATAAGCGGAATAAATAAAAACAGGAAATGGAACAGTGGCTAGAAAGAAGTGGAGGAATCGCTCCAGCTCTGTAGCTAAGGCAAGGACCCCCATGCTGGCAGTAAGGTGAGCTCCAGTGCACAAGTCTCCATCCCCTGCAAAAGGCTTTGCGCATCAGCCATGATTCTCTGGAGGACAACAGGAAGCACTGCTGGCCAGAGTCTTCCCAGCTATTTCAGGCTGTGGAGGACTTGACTGGTGCCGTCCTGCCATTAGCTCTGATACAGGCTGCTTGCCAAAAGGAGGCAGGCAAGGAGGGGGTGGTGCTGTCTGCACCCGTCCTTCCTCAGGCTGCCGGTCAACTGCCAGATCCAGAAGAGGGGGAGGAGCAGCCTGCCTGCTGGGCAGCTTCAGGAAGTGAAGCTATTCTGTGGGTCTCCAAGCAGGCTAGTGACAACAACCTGGCTAGTGACAACCTATGGGAGCTCAGCAGCCTTTCCCTTCCAGACAGCAACTGCCTGCAGAAAGCTGCCTGTGCTGAACAATGGGGCCACAGAGCATGTGGCATCGCCATGTCAAGACAGACCCAAGGAATCGGCTTCTTATAGTATTCCAAGCGTCCAAGTGTTTGGCTGTAAAGGCAGCTTCCTCTGTATTAATTAACAGTTTGGTAGCTCACAAGAGGCTTATGGGCCTCCCCTTACTCTGAGCTGCCTGTCTCCCCAGATTTGTCTGCTGTAGAGATGGGGATTTTGCTAATCTCCCCCTCCCCCTGCCACCCATCTCTAGTTTCTCCGGCACAGAATTTGGACACCTGCAGTCTTTCACAGGCAGCTGGAGGGCTGGCAGTATCTAGCCTAGATCTGCAACAGCACTGTAGCAGCGGACGAGAATCCCTATGTTCCAGCAAAAAAGATCCAGCCTCTGCTGGACGATTCCTTTTTTAGAACCCACACAAGGGATGCAAAAAATTATGCGAAGCTTCATGTGCTCCTTAGGCAGACTATGAAGTTTCAGAATCCCCTGCAGGACCCCAGGAAGGCTTGGGCATATAAATCAAGCCCCAAGGTTGAAAGCCTCATGAAATGAAATGTTGCTTCTCTTCATGGCAAGAAAAGGTCATCAAA
>JANHFL010008170.1:10736-21500 GCA_032468155.1 Oxyrhabdium leporinum
TAAAGGGGAGCACATCTAGTCTTTAAGGCAAATTAAGCATACAGGATCATAAAAAGCCAGCATTATAAATACAACTTTTAATTAATGCAAAAGCTATAATAACTTGAAACTATGATATACTTATAAAAGGAATAATTTGTGTTGTCTATGCTTATAACTGAGATACGTTAAAAAACTAATGTAAAATATAGCAAGCGGTGGTTTTTTATATATGTTCACTCACCATTTCTTTGAATCTGCATTTACTTTTACACTATATTATGAGAATTGTAACATCTTTACAGAATCTGGCTTCATGCTAAGTCAGGCTTTGCTGAATTAAGCCACGTTTGCTTGGATTCCCATGTTGCTTTAAGCCAGAATGGAATCTTAAATTGTGGCTGAGGGCCCCTCCCCATCATGCCTTTCCCCCTTGCACTCCATAGTGGAAATGGAGTATCTGCCCCCCTCAATTCCACTTAGCCCTGTGTAACTTCAGTCATTGCCATCCATCCCAGAAAACCTGAGAACTTATTGCTCCACATCCTAACCTGCCCCACAGTCTGCAAGGGATGGAGGAAGCCTGCCTTGAGAGCAGCTGTGCTGGGGGACTGAGACATATCAACTTGAGACCATGATTGAGGAAAGCGGGTGAGCGAGCGATGAGGAAAGGGAGATGTGGTCCTCTCCACTTGATCCTCCCTGCCTGCCTTTGCCAGAGGAAGATCTGCTTTTGGTGCTGGCCTTTGCTCTGGCCAGCCAGGGTTGATGCTGTCATGGGCTTTGGGTGCCTGTCTGGGGGCTGATATTCCTGGGTGATTCCCAGCCTCCTTTTTCTGGTGCTGCGCCGAGAAGGACCTATGAAATAGCAGAGTGAGGCTGCTCAGAGACAGAAGGAGCAACAGCAACATGAAGGGCCCACAGCATCTGTGACCGCTGGAAAGGGGCTGGAAAGCAAAGCAGGTCCAAAGACAGAGGCTTTATGCATGTAGTGGAGGGGAAGGGCGATGACTGGGATAATAAATTGAGGGATTCCACTAAATATGAAAACACATCCTTTAATGTGACTATTAAATGAGGCTAGAGGCACCACAAGGAATTCTGCATGCTGATGAAAGCCAGAGTAATATTTTCCATACATAGAGGAAGTAATCAAAGAGTCTTTAAGTTTCAGTGAAAATAGCTGGAAACGGTGAAAACCACAGAACCATTACCTGTCTCATTTCTCTCTGCATCTCAGGAGGAGAGATATTTATTTGAAGCCCTCAAAGTGAGGAGAGGAAAAAATCATGGTGATGCCAGCCCCAGTCAGCTGTTCTTTGGCCCAGTGGGAAAAACATCAGCTGGCTTCTAACATTTGTGGGCAATGTGTCTCTTGTGTTAATTAAAACCAGGACTTCGGGATTTGCCCCTGCTCTGTGTATGGAACTGTAGACTTCAAAAGTTCAGGCAACACCCCTCAGCCTAACAAGATGCTCTCCCCCAAAGAGCAGAGCAAAACAGACCCCAAAACGGATCACAAAGGAAGATCCTATCTTGCAAATTTTGGCTGTTTTCTGGAGAGAGACTGGATAGGACAACCATCTGTTTTGGATAAACCCATCCCAGCCCACCCCCAGTCTTAGCTAAGTTCCATTTGACTGAATTTAGGAAGGTTCATCTGCCAGGCCACCTTGGCCCACTTAACCAGCATTACCCTTTCCCCAAGCCCCATTAGCTATATTTATTTTTATTTAATAAAAAGTATTAATTTTTTAACAATTTTTAATTTTAAAAATTAATAAATTCTCATGCCACCCATATCCCATATAAGGTGATTCTATATGGGGACCAGGGACTCTGGAAGCTGCAAGCAAACACATATGAAGCCCCCTGGGATGACATTGGAACAGGGTTAATTTGCTGCCCAACCCCTGTCAAGCGATGCGCTCCTCTTTCCTCAAAGTGCTCCTTGCCACCACAGACTGAACCTTGCTGCGCTTTCTGCTGGTGTCCGTTCAGATCAGGCAACTTGGAAAGCATAGGAAAAAATGTATTTTAGCTGTCTTACATACTTTGCTCTCAACACACTTCCCAAGCAAGCTAAACAGAGCAGGCTTTCTCTCTCGGAAGTTCAGCATTTCAGCACCCTGGCCAGCACGCTCTACCGAGGGAACCCCGACAGGAATCTTACACTCTTAACGGTTTTCAAAATCATCCCAGCGCGTTTCAGTGAGGAGGGATATCTCCTTACAATGAACGATCCAACCCGTCCTCTCACCAGCCCCTGTCCAAGACTATTCTGAGTCTTCCATGCGGGAGGGATTGCCTGAGATTATTGCTCTCCCTTCTGTTATATCCAATAGGAAAAATATCAGCCCTAAAGCAACTTTACATTAATCAGAGAAATAACAACCATAAATCCAAGATTAAGAAAACCAACATTATTCAACGTGTTGGGTGTCCTGCGCAAGGAATTGCTGAGAAACCGGCAGTCCTACTCACCTGCCTGTCTCTAAACTTTTTATGTATGACATCCTTGTCCTGAAAAGTGCAGGGCCTGTTTAAAGAAACTGGCTCTCCCCCTCTGATTGCCAAACACTCCAAGCCACAGCCAGGGCATGTAGCAGTTTTCTTGCCCTCCTTTGCTTGGCTGTTTGATCTCTCCTCGGAGTTGAATTTCCTCCATTCGAGTTTGCTTCTCTCCAAAGCTCTTCAAGTCTCAGTCCTTCCCCAGTAGATCCTGGGGTTCTCTGGAGGGGAGGAGGGAGGGAAGGAAACCACTTCCCTGATTCCGCTCTGCTGTGAAAGGACCTGTGAACCAGGCAGCAAGCAGCCGCTGGGCATTTGCCAGAGTTTCTTCCTCACTCGCTCTTTGGCCCCCGCCAAGTTCTGGGACTGAGCCAGGCAGCTTTTTAAGATTCCGATCACAGATGGGGCTGGATTTCGAAGGCTTGAGAGCTCAGAGCCTCCCTCGCTCTTTCCACAGGCGCCGCCATCACCAATGACAAGCGAAGGAAGCAGCAGAAGCAGAAGCAGCAGTGAGCAGGCCGGAGCAAGCTGTCCCTGCTCTTGGCTGCTGGATGCCAACAGTGAGTACCTCGCAAGCAGAGGAGGCTGCTGGGGGGCTCCAGGTTGGGGGGAGGAGAATATGGGGCAGTGCTCACTTTGCGGTCTCCTGCTATGAATGGAGGGCTTGGTTGTGCCCGCATCAAGGTGGACCCTCTGAAGCAGCCTCACCCCTCCCAGATTTATTAGGAGGAGCCAGAATTGCTGAGACAGAATTCCTTGGCTGTATCCAAGCACAAGCTAGACAGCAAAAACTAGACATGAGGAAGAAAATTAAGCCAGAGACTGGGCATACAGATATTAAGAGATTTTTTGTGTGAAAGTCTTACAGGAGAGGCAGGGAGGAAATTTCTTTGCCTGGAACAGCTGGGACTGACACTCAGTAGGCCTGTTCTTGAGCCAACCAGGAGCTTCCTGCTCTTAATTCCTGGCTTTTATCTTCTGCTCTGGCGCTTTGTTTGTCACTGGATAAGGAGGGTCCATAACACCTTGTAGGTCTGCTTAGTCCAAGCAAGGCAGTGGGAAACTCAGAATGCCTCAAACAGGCAGATCCAGCTGGCCCCCTGGAGGATTTTCCCTTTCGTTTCCAGAAAATGACTCTGGTCTATTTTTGGCTGGTCCTGGAGCAATGTTGTTTTTTTTCCCCCATGGGATTTGCCTCCTAGGAAACAGCCCACGTGAGGACAAGTTCCATGAAATTGGTTGGTCCAGAGACAAACTGCTGAAGGGAGATTAAAGTTAGG
Source organism: Oxyrhabdium leporinum (assembly GCA_032468155.1). Classification (NCBI taxonomy): domain Eukaryota; kingdom Metazoa; phylum Chordata; class Lepidosauria; order Squamata; family Cyclocoridae; genus Oxyrhabdium; species Oxyrhabdium leporinum. The sequence continues at coordinate 14,507 of JANHFL010008170.1, forward strand.
CTCCCCACCTTCTGGGCCAGTTACACTTAGCCCAGGCAACTGACCGGATCAGCCTGGTTTGCCCATCAAGTCAGAAAAGGGTTTCAGTGGAGTTCTGGCGCACAGCCCACATGGCTCACTCTCTCACGCTTGTGGATCTCCCTTCCTGCATCTCCTGCTGGCAACAGGGCATATGGTCAGGAAGATCCACTTGATCTGAATAAGGGCAGCATCTCAGGATGAAAATTTCACCTGGGCTGTCACAGAGGATCCAAGAAGCCAGAAGTCTTTCGGTGAAAATAATTCCTCTTCAGTACATCTCAAGGACTACTGAGGGAAACGGCCAATCTCTGAGCAGGGCTACAAACTCATCCCCCACAGGCATGCACACCTGGAGCACATCTGTGCCAGCAGTGGTGGCATTGCAACCCTATTTACCTGGAGTGGGATTTGGCCAATTTTCCTCTGATTCTTGCAGGGGCTGCCTGTGCTGGTCCCGGGAAGCTCTGCTGCAGCCTTTCTCTGGCTGGGGCAAAAAATAGCCCCCAAAGCCTTCTCACCTAGAGCCCCACCCAAGGGACTGAGCTACCAGCAGGTAGCCTTAGTAAGAAGCCTGTAGAGATTCTCAGTCATCCAGGTCATGGTTGTCCCAAAGGTGCTTTTTCAGGAGGCAACTGGACTTTCTTGTTTCCCTTTTTGAAGACGTTTCCCTTCTCATCCAAGAATCTTCAGCTCTGACAGTGCTGAATAGTGGGGCATGGAAGTGAGGCATGGGAGGATTTAGATTCCTTGGAGACAGCTGGACATTTGCATCCTTTTAGAGGTTCATTGAAGCACTTGTGTCCTCGAGGTCTGCTGAGTGGTGCTCCTGGTTCCAGACTACAGACTTCGCCTCATTCTCTTTGGCCAAGACACTTGGTGCCCGAGTCCTGCTGTCTCTTAGGGATGTGCTGAAGTGTAACATCCCAGGAAGTTTCCTTGTGATTTGTCACCAAACTGACAGCACTCATCCACAGGGCTGGCACCTACTGGATGTGTCCCCACAAGGATCATTCTCAGCAATGTTTTACCTTGATTTTTCTGTAGCAGAGATCTGAGAGATCCAGGAAAATCACCACTTGCTAGTAGGATCTCCATCCAGCTTTGTTCCTGGCTATGGGGACATTTTATTTGCATAGAACTCTAATGATGTATACTAATTATGCAAGCTGTTCACAATACCTGATTCAGTGTAATGCCCGTTATTTTCTTCCTGTTTCAGCATACTCAGGAAGGAGTAAAGAAATGCCACATCTTTCACTCCTGTATGCTTGCAGGCTGTGGTGGGGAGAAATTGGGCTTGCCCAAAGATCTCAGGGAAGCAGCAGCAGCAGCAGCTCCATTGCCCAAGTGCTGCTGGCATTTTTAAAAAGGAAGAGAAGGGGAGCGGAGTGAATGAGGTTTTCCCTAAAATGCAGATCAGGGAGAAAAGCAAGGAATCCTTCCATGCCAGAGGCAAGGACCTGGCTGAGAGAGGCTAGCCAAGCCAGCCAGCCATGGGGCCGAAAGACAGGGCAGCCAGCCTGCCTGCTCAGAATAGCTCTCTAGCCAGTGGCCACAAGCATGTAAAAGCCCTAAGCTTGCAAGGGTCCCCTGACTTCCCCATCCCCCAACCTGTTCCACCACCTGAGCATCTTGAAGGGTGAATCCTGCTTGGATTCTTCTTCCCTTCTTGCATTTCCTGTTGGAGCTGCTTGTGTAAATGCACCACAGGGCAGCAACCTCAGCTGGGAGCGCCTTTCCTCCCTTCACCCTTGGGACTCCTTTGCAAATCTTAGTCCTCTGGTGTGCCAAGTGACACGAGAATGGGCAAGCCTTTGCTTTGGAGAGATGGTTCAGTCTGGGGGAGAGGCAATGTCAACAGTGGAGGGCTGATCCCTCCACTGGCACACGGGTGGTGCCAATGAGGACCTTGGGGTCCCCCCAGGCTCTGAAGAAGAGCACAGGTTCATCCAAGGAAGGGGGCACAAGCAGCTCCCACCCTCATCTCTGTTGTTTTGTATCTCCGCATGCCCAGGCATGTGACGCAGGCAGAGTGCTGCTGGGATGATATGGAATGTGACCAGTTGCCTGCAGAGGCCCTCCGACAGGTGAAAGTCCAGCGTCACCCCGTCTATGGATTCGGCTTTGTGGCCGGAAGTGAGAGACCGGTGGTAGTTCGCTCAGTGACCTCAGGTGCGGTAGGAAATGCCCCGAGGAGCGGGGCCAGTGCAAGTCACAAGTACAAGGAGTTGGGCATGGGGGGGGGTCTGTTCACTGGGGGACAGCTACATCAGAACCCCCCCTTCCCCAAAGCCATAAGAGGGAACAGGACAAAGTGGGAACGTGCAAAATTTCAAAACAGGCAATTCTCATCGTTTCAAGGTCAAAACAGCTACTTTTAACTACAGAGAGCTTGGGTCAATCCCCTCCCCCTCCCCCGATGGTAAGGACAGTCTGTTCCTGACCCCAGGGATTCCAGCTGCAAAGGGGGCGCAGGCAGCGAGAGACCACAGCCATGCAGTGGCTGAGGTGCAGTGGGGCCACCAGCACGTGATAGAAACCTCAAAAGCCACAAGGGGGCTGCCATGCCCCCAGCCACCCTAGCAGTGGCTCACAGTGACTACCCTTTCTTTGGCAGGAGGGCCATCTGAGGATAAGCTGTTGGCAGGTGACCAAATTTTGGCCATAAATCATGAAGATGTAAGTGACGCCCCCAGAGAGAGAGTTATAGAACTTGTCAGGTAAGAGTGGGATACTAGAATGAAAGGGGAGGAAGACTTGGAGACCCCCCCAGGGCAGCAAGGGCAGATTTGGAGAGCCTGGACTGCTCCGGGGCTCTTCCCAGAACTGACCACTGGGACGTTCTGCATAATCTTTGGGGTAGGGAGAAGTGCAATCTGATCCCACCCGCCCCCAAGATCGAAGGCCGAGGCATCCTAAGCAAATCCATGTCTGGGGGTGGGAGTGAAATAAAAACTTGGCTTGCAAAAAGGGAAGCCCGACCCCTGGACCAGGGAATGACTCCCTCTCTTGCTGCAAAGCTCTGCAGAATTCTCCTGAAAGCAGCTGCTTCTCCCTTCTCGTTGCAGAGGCGCCAAGGAGGCCCTGGTCCTTACGGTGCTACAGACTCATCAGGTGGGAGCCAAATTTTGGGGTGGGAAGGGCACCACCTTTTTGCCAGCGACTTGTTCGTCTCATGTGCGAAGAAATGGCTGGTCCCCCACAATAGGCTGGACCACAGGCCTCCTGATCCCACTCAGCCCCCACTGCCTTCTTGTGCAAATGTGACATGGGGTGGAAGGCAGGCTGGATGGCTCTGGCTGTCTGAATGTGCTACCCCCAAGCTAAAAAATGGCCAGGGCATCAAAGTGAAACTCACCCTCTTTTCAATGCTTAGCAGCAGCAGCTGCAGCCGCCGCAGCCGATCTTGGCTACTCCGATGGTTGTGCCTTGGAAGGGCTAGGGTCTGGGGTTCACACCTTCATGAATGCCAGGCGGGAGGTGATGCTGCTGCTCTGTGGCCTAGAGACAGCACTGGTTTTCTCCTCTGTTGATAAACTGGAGGTGGGGGAGCCACCTGGTCATCCACTGCAGCATCCCTCAGACATTTTGGGCCTGGGTTTTCTCCGGCCTTCTTGAGGTGCCTTTGCTCTGGGGGAGGGGGCCTTTGGCCTTTGTTTTCCAGACCACCAGCAGAGCGGCGGGGAAGCAACTTTGCTCCCTCCCTGAGCCCGAGTGGCAGTACGGCTGAACAGTCGATGGTGCCTGTAGTGATGAAAGCCAGCTTGACAAGGCTCTGGACAGCCAGCTTCTTTCTCCTTCAGGGGCTGTGTGGCCATTGGCTGCAGCTCAGAGCGAGAGCGCCAAGCAGGCACCTAGCAGGCACTCATCCTTTGGAGAGCAGCACAGCCTCAAGCAGCGGAAGCAAAGCCTTTGGGCCATCAAAACCCGAGGGGGTGGGAAGAGCGTGCAGCCCAAGGAAACTTTCTTGGCTTGCAGGCTTGTTTGGTTGGGCAGAGCTCATCTGACCTGCGTTCTCTTTGCAGTCCCCCAAATCAGCCTTTATCAGTGCAGCCAAAAAGGCAAAACTGCGGTCCAATCCAGTGAAAGTTCGCTTTTCAGAACACGTCACCATTGGCGAGACTGATCCAGTGAGTGCCTCCCCAGGGGATCCCTCTGCTCATCTCCCTCTCCCTTGCGGCGTGGTTGGGGGAAAAGTTCTCCAAGGGTCACCTTTTCAACTGATCTAGGAAGCACAGCTGAGGCCAGTGGATAGAACATGCATTATGTTCCGATTCCCACATCCAGAAACTCTGATGTGGGGTGGAAGAGGCCCTTTGAAACAATTGAGAGGTCCATGCATCTCAATTTAGTATGGAAGTAAAGGGGGCCATGTTGTTTCTGGGAACATCTATCAAACTTCCCCAGGATCTGGAGACAACCATTTCGGTTTATGTTCCAGTCCATGTAGAAGGTCATGGTTACAACTCTTTGGGGCCAGTCAGTAGGCAGCTGACGCCTCCCCCCCCCCCCCAGCAGCTCCCAACAGAGACCGGGCTCATGCACACTTGCAGCCACCTCCCTGCTTCGAGCCTCCGCCCACTGGGACCTCCATCCTCCATCCGGTCTGCCGGCCCAGCTGAGAGCACCCCTGGAGATCAGAGGTGGCAGGGGTGCACATTTGGCCAGTCCTCCAGGGTCTCCTACCACAGAGTCTGTTCCCCCACAGTGGCTGATCCTTAAAATCAAGTGTGGCTGATGCAGTCTCCCCCCCCCTTCCGTTCCTCACCCCCTCTTCTCTCTGCCCTGCCCTGCTCCTTGGGGGTTCCCTGGTGTTCCCCAAGGACATGCTGAAGAAGGAAGCTCTTCTCCTGATTCCAAATGTGCTGAAGGTTTTCCTTGAGAACGGACAGATCAAGTCTTTCACCTTTGATGGCCGAACCACCGTCAAGGTAGGGGATTGCCACAGGAACCAGGTGACCCATCAGGCTAGTCCGGAGCAGGCTTCCCAGTGGGGAGAGGCACAATACAGATACAGCCTCTCCCAACAAACGATCCAGCCAAGATGAAATGGGGGGGGGGGAGAGCAGTGGTTCCCTCCTGCCTGGTGCCTGGCCTCCTTCCTTTAATTCTAAGAACTGCTAAATGCTGGACCCCTGTCCCTTGGGAACCATACCATGCTGGGCCTTCCTGGGAGAGGGGGGACATCTCTGAGCATTGAACACCCCCGCCCATTAGCTCCTCTCTTCCTCTCTGGCCAGGATGTGATGATGACCCTGCAGGATCGGCTGTCCCTGAGGCAGATCGAGCATTTCTCCCTGGTCCTGGAATACTCTAGCCCCGAACAGAGTCACAAGTTCCTTCTTCTGCAGGACAAACAGCCCCTGGCCCACGTAAGCGCCTGCCCCCAACCCCAGTCCAGTGGGGGCTTCATTCTCTCTGCTGCAGGAATTTGACCTCCTCGCAGCTCCCATTGGAAGGACTGCCTGCCTGCTCTGCTCCTGGCGTGGCTTGGAGGAGTGGGGATGGAGGGGGGCTGCAGGTAACACAAAGGGGGGGGATGCTTGCACCTCAGAAGACCGGCTCATGGCTCCATATTATTTTGCAAGCCAGCAGTGCAGTGCTGGGCTGCATCAGCAGAGGTAGGATGCTGAAATGATGCCACCAGTGGTCATCCAAACCTGGAATATGGGTGTCCAGTTCTGTTCCACAAAATACAAGACCGATGCCGAGGAACTGGAAAACAAAGAGCAACAACACCAGTAAGACTAGATGCTACAAAGAACTGGGTATGTTTAGCCTAAGAGAAGGCCAAAAGCACTCATGACCACAGCTGCCAAAACTTTAAAAAGTTATCCCAGGAAAAAGGAGAGAGGCTTTATTCTCTGCAGGGTAAAAGAAAGACCAATGATCGGGTAGCAGCTTTCCAGAGAGAGATCCAAGCTTGAAATAAGCAGCAAGTTCCTGGCTATGAGAACTATTAAGGACAGCTTGCCTTCTGGAGTCATGGAAACTCCATCATGGAGGCTTTCAAGCAAAGATTGCAATTGGAAAGCTGCTCTGGAAGACTTCCAGCCCTGGGGAGATTTTGTACGGCAATCTTGCCAAGCGTCTGGGCTGGGAAGGGAGCACAGCACTGAAGGGGGCTTGAAGCTGGCGCAGCGTTTAGGGAGGCAGAGGATGCCATCCCGGGCCCTCCACTCTGCTTAGAAAAGGGAAGCCAATTCCCATCTGGGTCTGCCACATAGAGACCACGTCAGCCAGATGCAGGCCTCCCGATGCCAAAGGTTGCAGAGAGGCTCCCTTCTGCTTCTCCATAGGTGGTACAGAGGACGCACTACCAAGGAATGCGATGCCTCTTCCGGGTCAGTTTCTTTCCCAAAGACCCCGTGGAGCTGCTGCGAAGGGACCCAGCAGCCTTTGAGTACCTGTATATCCAGGTGAGCAGGGGGGTGGGGGGGAAGAGGCCCAGGTTCAGGGCCTCCTTGCCTACCAGCAGCACAGTTCCCCCTTGCTTTGCAGCAGAGGGACTGGCCCTCTTTCTACCTTGGCCCAGGGTGGTCTGCAACCACTAGCCAGCGGCCCTGGGAGCACAGCAGTGCTGCACCAGAGCAGTCCTGGAGGGGCTGCAAAGACTGGGCAGGGTCTTCTTGGAGGGGGATGCGGGAAAGCAGCTCTTCTGAGTAGTCTCACTTTCTTTCCCCAGAGCCGCAATGATGTGATCAGGGAGCGATTTGGGATGGAGCCCAAGCCGGAAATGCTGCTTGGCCTGACTGCCCTGCACATTTACATCACGGTTTCAGCCACACGGCCAAGCCAGAAGGTCTCTCTCAAAAACGTAGAGTAAGTTCAGCAGTGAAAGCTGCAGCAGCTTTCCCTCTCCCCCCTCCCAGTCACGAACAAGCCCCTTCTGAGTGCGCTCTCTCTCTCTCTCTCTCTCTCTCTCTCTCTCTCTCTCTCTCTCTCTCTCTCTCTCACACACACACACACACAC